>NDGM011179288.1:0-10176 GCA_002564305.1 Octomys mimax | reverse complement strand
GAGAGAGAGAGAGAGAGAGAGAGAGAGAGAGAGAGATCTGATACAGATAGCAGGCTGATGTGTCCTGGGGCAGCAGGGAAATCACCCCCATTTCAGTGTGTGAGACTCAAGGCCTAAGGCAACCCTTGCATCCAAATGGACCACAGGCTATCAGCTCTGTAAACAAACCTCAGCAAATCATCAGGAGGTGTGAGGGAGACCCAAGGGGCACAGCTACACAGCTGTCACCTCACTACCTGGTTTATCCTGACCTAAAAGACTGGGGATTTGGGGTGGCCAGATATGGTAGAGCAGGAGGGAATCTGAGGGTGGGTGACCTCTGAAGGGCCCTTAACTCTCTGTTTCCTCATACTTGGATTAGGAACTGTGTACAACATTGAGAGGAATGTGGTAACTGGGCTACTTCTGGAGACCCCTGTTTGGGGGTGTCTCATTTTCCATTCTGTTGGGGTGCTAACACATGAAAGATTCAAACAAAACCTTTCAAAACATTTGCAATGAAAAGCAGTCTAAAAAATCAAATTCTCAATCAGTTGTGGACTAACCTGTGTAGAATTCTATGAAACTACTGTACTGATAAGAAATCCTTCTCCGGTTACTCTGTAGAAGGAGCTGGAAAACCATGAACTTCAGGGATGCTTGTTCTCAGGAGACTGCAAATCACTACAAAAATGTCCATGCTTGGCATGTGCCCTGCATACTTGCATAACACTTTGTCATCCCAACACCCCTATAGTATCCTCCTCCATCTTCTGTGCAATTATTCATGTTCTGTTTTTTGATTGACACATATTTGCATGTTTATTATGAACTGTGATGTTTCAACTGATGTACACATCCAGTAGTGCTCAACTCAGAATAATTAGCACATCCTGCTCTTTACCTGTTTGCTTTATGGTGAGTGCATTCAAAATCTCCTATTTTGATATACACACGCATTAGAGTTAGTCACATTTGCCACACTAGGGCATGGGACTGTAGGACCTCTTCCTCCCAACAGCTGCATTGTGCCCAGTGACTACCTTCTCCCCTCCCCTGCTGCCCTCTTCTTCTCTGGCCTCTAGTTACACTGCTGGGCTCTCAGCATGCACGGAGCCGCCTTTCTGGGCTGCACACATAATTGAGTTCTGAGGTGGCCTTCAGTCTGCGTTTATCTGTGCTGATCTTCTTGGCCTAACATAATCTCTCATGGGCTACTCCACGTTGTTGCAAATGATAGAATTTGTAATTCAGAATAGTATTGAATTATGTAGACATAATACATTTTCTTGATCTGTTCACTCACTCATTGATAGGTATTTAAGTTGATTTCACATTCTGGCTATATGAATAGTACTGCAGTTACATGAGACTCTATGTCTCTATTAGACATGATGACTTCAATTTTCTTTTTATTTTTTGAATATGTGTCCAGTAATGGAATAGATAAATCATCAGTTATTTTTATTTATACCTTTGTGAGAAATTTGTAAACTATTTTTCATGACTATACTAATTTATATTTCCACCAACAGTATTCAAGAGCTCTTTTTTTCCCAAATCTTGCCAGAATTTGTTAATTATTGTCTTCTTGAAAATGGCCACTTTAGTGCAGGGATGGCTTGACATATACAAATCTATAAATATAATATACCATAGCAGCAGAACCAGACAAAAACCACATGGCTATCTCAAGAGGCAGGAAAAGCTTTTGACAAAGTCTAACACTCACTCATGATAAAAATCCTACAGGAAATTGGAATAGATGGTCTTTAACTCACTCTGATAAAAGCTATCTGTGAGAAATCCACAGCCAATATAGTACTAAATGGATGATCACTGAAAGTTTTTATTCTAAAATCATGTACGAGACAAAGATATTCACTATCACCACTCCTATTCAACATAGTTCTGGAAACATTAGCCAGAACAATTATACAAGAGAATGAAATAAAAGGAGTAAGAATTGGAAAGAAAGAAGTTAAATTATCATTATTTGCTGATGACATGATACTATACATGGAAGACCCAAAGAATTCCACCAAGAAACTCTAGAATTAATAAACAAATTCAGTAGCATAGCAGGATACAAAGTCAACACTTAAAAATAGATAACATTCCTGTATACAAACAACAAACTCACTGAAAGAGAAACTAGAGAAACCATACCCCTCACAACAGCATGCTAAGGAAAAAGAAAAAGAAATACTTAGGAATCAATCTAACAAATAAAAAAAAAAGTTCTATTCAGTGAAAATTACAATACTCTGAAGAAAGATGTCAAAGAGGATTCCAGAAAATAGAAAGATAATCCTTGGTCATGGATTAGAAGAACCAACATTGCAAACATGGCTATACAACCAAAACTCTTTTACAGATTTAATGCAGTCCCAATCAAAATACCAATAGTATACCCCACAGATCGAGAGAAAACATCTAAAAAATTCATTTATAGCCAGAAAAGACATAGAATAACAAAGACAATCCTGGGCACCAAAGGAAAGGCAGGAGGCATCATAATCCCTGACTTGAAATTATACTGCAAAGCTACTGTGATAAAATCAACATGATACTAGGAAAAATAAAACAGACCAGAGGATCCATGGAACAGATGGAACAGCTTAAAAGGTGAAAACACAACTACAAACACACTCAGCCACCTTGTCTTTGACAAAAGAGCCAAACACATTCACTGCAAGAAAGATAGACTGTAAGAAATGATGCTGAGAAAACTGGCTTCCCACATGCTGAGGCTAAAATTAGACCCATGGCAATCACCATGCACTATAGTCAAAATGGACAGAAGATCTAAACATTAAAACAGAAACACTAACTCTATTGGAAGCGTAGTTAGATTTCTTGAAGACATAGGTGTAGGCAAAGAGTTCATGAACATAAACCAAACAGCACTGCAAATACTTTAAGGAATCAACAACTGGGAACTCATCTTATTGAAAAGCTTCTTCACATCAAAAGAAATCACTAACAGAATAAAAGAAAACCCACAATTTGGGTAAAAATCTCAGTCGAAAGTCCCTTAGACAAAGGACTTCTATTTAGAATATATAAAGAATTCAAAAAAATAAAAATCAGGATCCCAAAATTCAAATAACCAATCAAAACATGGCCGTCCGAGGTGAATATACACTTCCCAGATGAAGAAATACAAATGACAAGTAAATATATGAAAAAATATTGCACAGCACTGGTCATTCAAGAAATTCAAATTGAGCACCAAGCTGCTGCAATAAGCAACTTAGGAAAGTTGATATAATAACGCTGGCTGTTATGGTATTGTCTGTAGGTTTCTCCTCCAAATTCCACAACCTCTATGTAGATCAAAGCTGGGGCAGGGCGGGGTGGGGCGGGGCACGGCACCGGGGCCTAGATTCAACTACCTGCTTCCTCTTCCTCCCTACACACGCTAATGGACACTCTTCTTTGCTTGTGTGAGAAATTCTGCTGACTAACAAGACTGTGCATCTGCCTTCTTCATGAGTTCTGAGGGGTTTTCCAGGATCTGTAGGAATTGCAGAAACATCTGTCTGGAGCCTAACTCTCAGAGAACACAAGAAGTTATTACAGAAAAGATAGGCAACTCAAAATGTCAGAATTCAGGAGGATGAGAGAGCATGAAAAATCCCATGATGTCCAGAACCTTTAATGTCGGAAGCAAGATGCTTGGTAAAGAACCAATTGACAATAAGGAGGCCCAAAGAAGACATAGTGCAGCTTGGTTCTGTCTGACCATGTGACCACGGGAAGGCTTTAGTACTACTTGCTTATTCACAGACGATTTCCTCTTATTTGTGTTCATGTAAGTGATCTGGAGTCAAAAAATGGATTTTAGGAAAATGGGTGGTGATATTTCAAGAATTCCTAGAACTTAATTAATTAACTAGTATATTTATATAAAGAAAAAACATAAGTTTTACAGATCTTGGCAGATAAACTGTGAGAAGAAGGAATGAAGGTAAGCAAAGAAAAAAAACACAAAATTAAGGCAAGTCTGTGATAAGATGAATTTCAGTGTATCTTCTCAACTTCGATGACTAAAGAGGAAAACACCTTTCCTAAGGTATCAGTGGGTCTCTTGCAGGGATTGCAATGTGAAATTATCCACAAGTTCACTTAACTAATTTATCCCAATACCCAAGTGTACAGATCGAGTACTAAAAAGGAGAGTGTTATTTTTTTGGAAAAAAAAATTGAGGTGAAATTCACAGAAAATCCTAATATTGTCTACTTGAATCATTTCAGGGGAAAAAAGAGGAAAAAAATGCTGGCCTGCAAAGGTTTCCATGAGGGAGGCTAATTCAGAGGAAAAAGGAAATTATCAAGCCCACCTCTGGATGTAATGAAGGTCAGTCTTCTTTCTCCTCAGTCCTTGACTAGCCTAAGGTAGGAATACTCTTGAAGGCAGGAAAATCCTGTGAGGCTCACCCTGGTACATTGTACTGTCCTAAATGGATGTATTCTTAAAGATCTTATGTGGCTCTAGGACCCAGATTTAAGAATTCACAGAGATGCAGGACTAAAGCTTCTCTTGCTCTCAGAACCCATTCCCTATAATAGGTATGAGAAGAACAAAATCTAGAACAAAATCCCACCTCAAAGAATAAGCCGGCAAAGGCAAATCTTTGGGTTGATCTTATAAATCTTTCCCTGCAGCCAAGCATTCAATTAGAAGAAACTAAAATCAGCAATAAAAACGTTCAAGGATTTTTAAATAATCTGTGAGAGTAGATATTTTAGTTCTGACATTTATTGAGGGCAAGCACTGTAATTCCAAGGATGATAAAATGTCTTTTGAAAAATGGAAAAACAGATGTGTAGGAAGAGGTATTTTTGAGGGCTGGGAGCATAGACAGTTGAAATTTTGATAAAACAGCTACTCCTCAATTAGCAGCTCACAGGGTAAGATGCCGGTTCAGATCCACTGTCTACTTCAAATGAATTCAGAGGAGAGATTTGCCATCTAGTTCAAAATTCTCCTCTGATATCTTGCACATCCAGGCTAAATAATGTATATCTTACTGACAGCTTCCAGGAGACATTTTCCTGAGTGGTTTCTTATAACAGTTTTTATTCCCACTCAGGAGAAGAGAACTGGATTGGAGCTCGTATTGTACTAAATCAACCCATGGACATGTTTTGATCCACCATTACATCCAAGGTGCCCTGACTTGTCTACAGATGACAACCATCTACCTGCTAAAGTTAGAGATTAAACTCGCTGCAGGAAACTGTAATTCTGTCTCCTGAGCTGGGTCTCCAGGGACAGAGTGCCACATTTAACACGCTGAATTATGCCTCCTGTTGCTTTAGTTAAGTACCTTTTCAATACCCCTTTGTCTCCTTAGGAAGGAGATGAGTTAAGTAGTTTTGAAAATGTCCAGTCTAATCTGTAGAATGCTTTAGGAACGGAAACCAGTCAGGCTTCTCCCAGGCCCTCTGCCGCAGCCCTGGGTATCTGCCTGAATGGCTCACCAGCTAGCAACAAGAACAAGAGACCTCTGCGCTGCTCTCCCAACTGACAAATAAGCACGCGGCACACTTTTTCCAAATCAGTTGTATCTGTAGTGCTAGTTACTAGGATCATTTCAGGCATTTCTTGAAAAAAATTCATGTGTGATCCTGCTAGAGCCTGCAATAAAGATTTAACTATAGAGAAACGCCTGGGAAGTGCCAAGTGAGACCTGTGATGGCCAGGCAGAGTCCATCTCAGCTCTCTTATTTTGTCGTCTCAGGTAGGACAGCAGAAAAGAAAGAGAATCATTGTGACTCAGTCAAATCAAAACATGGATTATAAGGGGCCGGGAAGATGGCTCAGTGGAATAAGTGCTTCCCTGGCAAGCACAAGGGCCTGAGTTCAATCCCTGGTTCTGGGAATAAACAACAACAACAAAAAAACATGGATTATGGCCGTTCTTCTCCTTCCCTCCTCCTCCTTTTTCTCTCATTCCTTCTTCTTCATCCTCCTTCTCCTCTCTTTTCCTTCTCCTCCTCCTCTCTTCCCTAGTTCCCCCTTTTCTTCTTTTCTCATTTTCTTATCATCATCATCATCATCATCATCATCATCATCATCATCATCATCATCTAATGAGAAAGGGAATCTCATTAGATGATGATGCAATGAGGATTACATAGGGTAACACTGAATTTGACCAATCCAATGTTCCTGCTTATGAGAGCTAGATTCCTATACAAAAGCAAGTAGTAACTACTCAAAACACAGATGTGATTTTAAAGTATGTCAGGTGCAACTTCAGATATAGAAGTTATTATATAACAAACTGAGTCTATTCAAGCTAAAACTTACAGGAAAAGAAGTTATCTCTGCAAAGTTTGATAAAGAACACCATAATCAGAGGAATCACAAGTACAATTCACTGAAGCAGCACACCTGCAGCAGGGAGAGCCATCGCCACCAGGGAAACACTAACACTGTAGAGCCTAACAATTTCGTAAATGAATCAAGAGAGATATTTCTTAGGATGGGCTCCAGGCTGCCTCAGGCTCAAGAAAGAGAGTTCCCGAAGCTTATTTTTGGAACAAATCATTCAGGAATGAGAAATCCAGAGTTCTGGTCCACCTGCATTGTAAACTGAAAGTACAAGTTGATCCAAGCTTGTAAGGGTGACAGATGGGTATAGCATTCTGATCATCTGGTCTTCCTTGAAATACCATTAAGATTTCCCTAAGAAGATAGGTTGATGGATTATGCTGTCCAGGCTGCCTTAGCTAAGATGGTCCAATGTTATGACCTGACAGCTACTGCTCTCAACAACTCTAGTCCACTGAGTAAGCAAAAGGCAGCCTCTTGCTCCATCCACATAGCGTTACATATTCTTCCTAATCTTGTTGAGTGACCTTGCATGGTTCAGAACCAACTCTCAAGGACTCAGAGAGAAATTTATCTCACAAGGAAAGAAACTAGCTAGCCCTTGAAGTATAGGCTTTATTTGGTCTTCGGGACATATTTTTACTCCCATCTTCTGTTTCATTTGATTATTCCTGTCCATTTCTGTATGAAACCAGGGTTCCTTATGAAAGTTACCCACAAAGTGGATAAATAGCTCTTTCCTTTTTACAATACCTACTGTACATTTTGGATCTTGTTTACTCTTTCAGTTTCTTACACGAGGGAGCAATATGATATTTACACATGCAGTTCTGATTTATTTCATTATGAGTAAGATCTCTAGTTGCATCCATTTACTCATAAAAGTCTCAAGTTTATATTTTCTTATAGCTGATAACTACTCCACTATATAAAAGTGCCACTTTTAAAATGCATTCCTTGGAAATGAAAAGTATATATATATGCATATATATACACACATACACAAGATAGCTAAGAGAATTACACTACTAATTTCTATTAGTTCATTTAAAAGAATAGTTAGTGCTTATATTGTTTGATCAATTTCACATGCCTGTATCTAGGTATCTGAGCAACTACCTGGAAGATAACAATATGCAATATAATAACCTTGTTAAGTTCCTATCATCTTGTTTTGAATTTCTGTGTTGTTTTTATTATTCCCCCCATCTTTGAAAAATAAGAGGATAAGTAGATTGAGATTTAAACCTGAGGTTGCTAAGAAGCATTTAGCCCCTAAGAAAGGGTATAGAATCCCTCTGAAAATTAAAGGCCAGACACTCTTAGTTGTCGTGTTTCCTTCTTTAGTATGATTCTAGGCTTAGGAGAACCATGAATTCTGTGCCCCTCTCCCCTCAGGTAAGCCGATCACACTTGGCTACAACACTTCACAGACCTGCATTCTAAGTCTGCCCAGTAGGTCAGTGTTCTCTTTCATCACACTTCCAGTGTTCTTTTCAGTTGCCTCAAAATATTTTAGAACGTGGGTCTAATAACTGCAAACCTGCAGAGCTTGGAGCTCTAACACATAACTGGATGTTTTTGCCAACTGTCATCTTTGGTGGCTTGCTTGATCTTGTTGTAGTGATTCTGTAATAATAGATCCTGTTCTTTGTAACTTCTCATTTGGAAATTCTTAGATCTGGGTTTTAATTGTGTACACCTGGAGGGCATTACTATTTGTTTCCACCAGGTACCTGGCAACTCACCACCCAGAAAGTCCTCAAAATAAATTCTGGATAAGCTTTATTGATGTATGAATCAGTTTCTGCTCATGAAACTGAAAAGCTGTTGCCTTGTGGATAGAAATACTTGAAGAAAGGGAATATTTTCTTTCATGCTCTTTAATGGCTAAACTAGCAAATACTCCCATTTTTACTCAGAATAGAGAAGTTTTATTTAATTAGATTATACTCTACTGCTGTGATCATATAGGAATTAGTGCAAATACTGAAGTCTCGCTTCTGACAGGTCACGTTTCTTGGTCCCTAGTCTTGAGGTCTTGATGCTCTGTGCGTCTCCACCCCATTTTGAATGCACTCTTAGACCATGAGCACCCCACAGGCCTCCCTCTTGTGTTTTGGTCTCTTATCACTTCTTGCACCATAGAACCATAGACCTTCCTTTCCACTTCTGTGAGTTGGTGCATGCATTCAAAAAATGCTTAGCAATTTCACCAGGTGTACAGTAGGTAGAAGGAAGAGAAGGGAAGCAAGAACTGAAGGAATGGTGTCTGCAGGACAGGAGGAAGGACAGACAAGGATTGTAAGCTCCTCCCTGATGAAGAAGTCAATGTTGAATTTCTCAGATTTGATTTTCATTATTCAGACTTCATTCAGTGTCAACTAAGACAGGGAGCCTCATCTTGATGACAACCCCATTTCCCCAAGATCTTTCTAAAGAGAGCATTGGCCAGTTAATCTCACCTTTGTTCTACATCCACAAATCAACACTACATCATGTGTTTATGTTATTCACCTTTACTAGATATTAATGAAGGGCAATGCCTTGTGGCTGATGTTTCCATCTATCACAGAGTTTGTGAATTCCTATAGTGAAAGTTATGTTTGATCAGTATATACCATCCAATGGAAATTTATGTTCAAAACAAACATAGCTTCTAATCTTTGTCAATCAATCTTAGTTCTAACCTTAAACCCCAAGTTCTATGGAGTCACATTTTAGAGCTGTAGGAAAGGATGTTAATATAGTGCAGTAGAAATTTCTCCAAACTGACAAGAAATCTCAGTCCACCTCCTCAATCTAAGGAAGTAGAGATATTCCCACTAACGGATCTCCACCAGAGGCATAGGGGACCCATAAAAGCAGCACAAGCTCATCTCCTAACCCAGACAAGTTTTTCAGTCATTGAATTCAACCTCTGCATCCCACTGAAGAACTCAGAGATCTAGTACTTCTTTTGTTTACCCTCTAGTTTCCCAGAATCATTAGTCTTGATAATTTTCTCCCAAGCTGTCTAAAATGCTTGAATATCACAAGAATTATTATTATACGCTTTCATGCACTTAGGAATTAATGATGATGATGATGATTGGTGTCCCCTGCAGGGTTCCATGTGATAAAACAACACATCCAGATAATCAGACACCCTCTAGCTCCCCAGGGGCCAGCGCAGGACTACCAGACCTGCTCCAGACATAGACAAGTAGACTTTTCTTTGTTTTTTTCCATCTAGATCCTTTTTTCAAAAGATCTCTGTGGCTTGTACAGACAGCTTTAATTTGAGGCTAAGGTAACACAGCAAGGAGAGAAGTGTATTGGGAAGAACTACTGTTTCCTTTGACACCAAGGGCTTCCTTACTGTCATCATCTCATTTGACCTCCAAATACACCCATATGAAGGATTCCGGTTTTGTCACTTTGCAGCCAGGATGGGTAAGGCATTTTTGCTTATAATCACGTAACTTATACATGATAAAAGTGGGAGTTGAAGCAAAGTATAGATGTCTACAAAGCATAGGTTTGTTACTTGTGCTGAACTAACCACAATGGAGAGCAACGCAGGCTGAAGGTCATCAAATAAAGGCTCTTCCCGCTAAGGAGATAGTATATGAGGAATACCAACTAAAGTGAATGTCACTAGTTCTATCTGTCCTGGAATCCTGTGAATCATTTAATGCTATGTTTTCAGGTGATAACAATGAACAGTAAAGTGTATTACATGCCAGAAGTTTCACAGGGCCTCAGAAAATTGGAAAGCTGTAGTACACTTAGAAGAGTTCAAGTTATGGGGCTGGCGAGATGGCTCAGTGGTCTAAAGCATCTACTTGGAACAAGCTGAACTAAAGCAC
>NDGM011179283.1:0-14514 GCA_002564305.1 Octomys mimax | reverse complement strand
AAAACTTTTTTTTTTTTCAGCATCAGGGATCAAACTCGGACCTAACACTTGCCAGGCAGATGCTTATGCTGCTGAGCTATCGCCCCGGCCCAAGAAAATTCTTGAATTCTACAGAACTATTCTAAGCATGAAGCTGAGTTTGTGATCCTCAGAAGCAAGAGAAGGAGCTGTCATTCTAGGGGAAGGTGAACACCAGAATAAAGAACAACCAGGGTCAACCTAGGCTAACCAGTCCTTACTATCTGTAGGAAGAATCTTGCTGTCTAAGATGGTGTACAGTTAGAACATATGTCTGCCATTAGAATAGATCCTTTTTTTTTTTTTTTGCTTAGAGAAGTCCAATTCCAACCCATGGCACCTTAGATTTTGTTAGTGCTCATGACCAACCAGGTATGATTTCTCTTTCACAGGCCTGGACTTCTTTCCCTTTGTCCATGGTCATCGATAGCTCCAAGTTGGAAATCAAAGCTATTAAGATTTTGGGAGCTCTATTGTCCTAAGTATTCAGAGGAAAAACAAACTGCAAGAAGCTAAAGGAAACCAAAACAGAGAGAGTGGGGCAGATCCAGGACTGCAGAGTGCAATACATTAGGGATTCACTGACAGGAGAGTGATCCAAGGTACTGGCAAGATCAATATCACCCCGAGATTTGGGTCAGAAGAGGGCATATATAGTGATCAGGGCAGAAGTGACTTTCATTTAATCTGAACTAGATCTAGTTCATCTTAGGCTGATACCAAGGATACCACGTATGCTCTGGAGGTGATGAGGTGGGGGGGGGGTCCCACTGGTACTTGGGAGTTACTTAAGAGCATTCGTGGTGATTACAACAGGAGGTGGCTGCAGTTGTGTTGAGCTATGTGACCATTTATCTTGATAGCCAACCTGACTGACCTATGAGACATCTAGAAGATGTGTAAAATCACATTTCTGTGTGTACCTGGGCATGTCAGCCAAGAATGAACTTGGGGACTATTTCTAGTCCCTGTTCCTTTTATCTTTGGTGCTTTCCCTGTCTTCTACTTCCCAGATACCATGAGTTGAGCAGCTGTCCCCCACCATGCCCTCTGGTCATGGGATTTGTGCCTTGGAACCAGTTGACCATGGACTAAAACCTCTGAAACTGTAAACCAAAATAAATACTTCCTTCTTTAGTGTGGATGTCAGGGCTGGCGAGATAGTGCAGCAGACTAAGCACCATATGGTGCACCAGCACCTCCCCTGGATGCACTGAGCGGGCCACCAAGATGGGCCATGGTGGAGCATGCCTCTAATCTCTTTGCTGGGTAGGCTGAAAACAGGAGGATCACTATGAGTCCAAGCTGCCTAGTGAGACCCTGTACTAGATACATAAAGTGTGGATGTCAGGCATTTTCCCCAGCAGTGGAAAAGTCACTAATACAAGCTGAATACACCAACTTTAAGAGTTTCTAGGAGAAATGTCACAGGATGACTTAATTTTTTCTAAAAAGAAGAAAGTTGGGCTCAGGTTTGCACATGTTATAGGAACACTTGTCCTTAATGTAGACAGCACTTTGGATATTTAGATGGCAGTATTTTCTGGAATAAATGTTCCTCACAAAGGTCTCCTCAATGCTCTTTGTAACTGTTTCCCAATCTGGGGGTTTTATGGAGGTCTTGACAATGCTAAATTTTCTCTGAGCTCATATTCTCTGGAAAACAGTGACAGATAAGAAATACCACTACCCTGCTGTTTTCCAGAGAAATGACTAACTGCAAACAACCGCAACGATGTTGCGCATCCCACACTAAGACCACTTGCACCTTTCCTCAATGACTCTGATAAGACTATCTCCCTCCTTTTTCACAATTTCCACATGACCTGTAAATTATGCCTTGCCTCCTTTTCTGTATAAAATCCCAACTGTCCTTCCTTTACATTCAGACAGTCTCTGAAATGGAAGTCTTCCCTATTGCAAAAGCCTGAATGAAACCATCTCTCTAATTGTCTGATACATATTGTCTTTGACATCCCACATTGAATAATTTTTTTCTAGGCCAGAGGGAAATCCAGGTCTACATCAGGGCCACGAAGGACAAAAAGGATGAAGGTTAAGGGGAATCAGCAAGACTGTCTTTAAACACTAGCTAGAGCTAGTCTAAGGAAGGAACAAATGGAAAATTTATACACAAATGAGTGGCTAAAAGCACTCTGCTTTAGAGCAAACTTTGCATCTTCAGTAAAGAACAGAGGATAGATACAAGGTAATGTAAGCTGTCCTTGCTGGTCCACAAGTTTTTTTTTTTATCTTACTATAATTTTAAATTCTGTAGTACCTCAATATTCTGGAAGTGTTAGGTTCCAATGTAGAACATATGAAGGTCAGGGTAAAAGCATCAGTTATGTTTTGTTTTGTTTTTGTATTTTGGTTTTTTTTTGGCGGTATCAGGGATCAAACTCAGGACCTTGCAGTTGGCAGGCAGGTGCTTATACCACTAAGCTATATCTCTAAAGCATCAGTTCTGGAACAACTGAAGAATATCTTTTTGTCTTAATAGAGAAGAATGGGTATGAGTTCTGGATGCCCAAGATTCCACTCTGAATGCCAGCAGTGGGGGACTTTCGCTGTTCACTTCAGCTGCTGCTATTGCCAATCACTAAAATGTACAGAAGTTCATTGGCTTTGCCTGGAGCTCTGGTAAACTGGTTGATTATCTTAGGTTCAGAGATGGAAAGGAAATGGGGCTGAGTTTAGAATGTCACTTGTAATTCCCTCTGCTTGCACTTCCCTCTCCATATTCTATTTTTTCTGCTCTATTATTGCTTACTCCTGGATACTTTTCTTAAGGAATTATTTACATCTGAGTTCTTAGTTCAAGATCTGCCTTTGGGAGAGCAGATCTAAGATGCTCTATTGACTTATCCTGATTCAAATGGGGAGAAAAGGATGGAAGGAGAAGAGGTAGGGAAGAAGGAAGGAATGGATGGAGAAAAAAAGGAAAGAAAACAAGGTATGAAGAAGGAAGGAAGGAAGAAAAGAAGGAAAGAAGGGAGGAAGGAAGAAGAGAAGGAAGGAAGGAAGAAGAGAGAGAAACAAGGAAGGAAGGAAGGAGAGAAGGAAGGAAGGAAGAAGAGACGGAAAGAAGGAAAGAAGGAAGAAGAGAAGGAAGGAAAGAAGGAAGGAAAGAAGGAAGGAAGGAAGGAAAGAAGGAAGGAAAGAAGGAAGGAAGGAAGGAAGGAAGGAAAGAAAGTGCTTTAGAAAGTCAACCGAATGTCAGTGGAGAGAATCCTGAATTTGCTAATAACAGTCCCACACTTGAACTCTGGTTCTGTCGCTTGCAGCTTTTTTTCTTAGACAATGACTTGCACATTTTGAGATTCAGCTTTTATCTCAGTGAAGACTGTCACTGACTTAAGATTGTTTCCCTAATTAAGTTAGTGCTTTTAATAGAGCACTATTGCTCTATTAGGGTCAACCCAGAATACTGTGCTCATTCTAACATCCACAGTTTCTCTAGTGAATTCCAGAAGAAAATTTGCGCTCCCTAGTGGGAATTGCTCCAGCATTTCTACCCTTATTTCAGAGATAAGTATTTTCCAATCTCTCTCTTCCTTGTGGATCAAGGTAACATATAACAAAGTAGAGAGAAGTAGTGTGGCCTTAGTTAATATATTTCAAATTCACCGGATCATGAAAATCTGGGGATTTCATTGAAAAAATAGATTTCTACGTCCTTCCGAGTGATTCTATTCAGCGGACATGGATGGCTTTTAGAAACCCCAAAGTTTTTGTTATTGTTTTCCAGTCAGATCTGTGAGCCTCAGCCTGGTCCCCCAAAGTCCTGACTTCTGGAGCTTGCCTGGGTTCAAACCCCTTCACTGTTCCCCAGGGCTGTTCTTTGCTCCTGTGGCTTAATAGTGTAGGACAGATACATAACTAACAACACAGCCAACTATTTAACTGCTACCATTTCAAGTTCATTGAAGGAGAAATCAGTGTGTGCTTGTTGTGGATGACAGGGGAGATGGGCATTAGAGTGGTGGCACTGAGGAGGTGGGATAGGAAGGGAGCAGGATGTGGAGAAGAAGAAGAGACATGGGGGACTGCGTGAGGAGAGAGGAACTGGGTAAAGCAAGAGACTCAGGGTGACTGTCGCCCAGAGAAGGCAGGCGAAGGACATGTCAGCTCCAGTCTGGTGCTTCCAGGTAAGTGTTTTATACTTCCCCCAGAAGCGGTGGAAAGTCTCCAGAGCACTTTAAAGCAGGAGAGTGACTCGAGTAGATTTAGGCTTCAGAACAATTTATTTGGCAACACTTTGGGGAATAGGCAGAGGGCAACAATAAATCCAAGAAGACTGGATCAAGGTTCCAGTAGTACTTTATCAATTTTGGCATCATGCAAACTCTCACTCTACCTCCTGTTTTTGCCACTATTACCCATAAAACCAGGATTTGGTTAAACGTACAGGCCTGGGCAGGCCGTACTGAGGACAAGGGTACCCGCTTACTATGAAACCACATCCATGGTAGTGATTTTGTCCTAGAGAAATCACACTTCCACGGAGTGAGACACGGGGTTCTGCAGGGAAGGGTGGCTGCCGAGGCTGGAGGGCTGACTTGGGGTCAGACGGTGCAAAGCCTGTTCATGCTGAGGGGCATCCAGTTTTGGAATCCACGGCCTTCCTGTCTCGCCACCACAATGCTCTGCATTTGAAAGCCACCTGGATATTTTGAAGCTTTGCTTACAGCCAATTCAAGTAATGATCATTTTGCTGATAAATTTTCAAGATACCATAATGTTGCAGTGTCTGCACGTTCTAAGGCATTTAGTGCCTCCACTTGGAATGCACGGACATGTAGATCATTAAGCAGAACACACCTTCTCAGTAAAAGGAGTAGCAATTGCAGCCTTCAACTGCCATTTCCATTTGCTATTTGGCAGGAATACTCCAGTCACGGTCTCCTATTTCCATTAACCACAAGGGCTGGGACAAAGTCATCCTCCTACCTTTCTCAGGCAAGGATTAATTTCAGATTCTCCGATATGTAGTTATTTAGATAATAAAGAGAGACGTCTATCCACCGCTGTGATGGTCCCTGATGATCATCCCTCCCGTTAGCCTCACTCTCGGGGTCTCCCCTTCTGTATTATCCTAAGATTGATCTATGTATCCAATAGTATTTAGCAGAAGTGGTGGGCCGTTGCTTCATTAGGTTGTCGAAGGCCCTGCAGGTTCCATTTTGGTCACATTCTCTCTGTTGGAGCCCTCACTTTGGAGAAACAGGTATCTATGGTGTGGGTTCCACAGAGAGGCTCAGACGGCAAGGAAATGAATCCTTTGGCCAACAGCCATATAAATGAGCCTAGACATGGGTTCTAGCCTCAGTAAGGATTTCAGATGACTATAGCCATACACAACAGCTGAAGGGAAACCGTAGGAGAAATCCCAAGGTAGGGGTGGCAAGATGTGCTGCTTCTGGATTCCTGACCTTTAGTCTGGTATTTCTTGGTAAGTGGCTTGGACTTCTGCTTTCTAGACCCTGTTTTCACTTGCTGTAGAAGTTGGCTTCCATGAGCTGAAAGACGCAGTCTCTTCTTGATGCTGGAGTGTTTGCTGAGGAATATAAGAACTATCCATTATTTTGTATGAGGACACATGCACACTTCATACCTAGAGTATAAAGAGTCCAATTAGCAGTGAATGCATTTTGAACTGTAGGTTAGGCACTGCACCAGACAGGAACTGCCCATCAGTCCTTTCACAATGGTCAGAACAAGGTGGGTGCTTCTGCTATTACTGTTTACTAACTAAGGAAATTCAGCCTCAGTAAACTTCATTTTGCTCAAGAATACCCAATTAGTTTTCTATTGCTGTGTCACAAATGGCCATAAATATAGTAGCCTAACACAACATGCATTTATTATTTCACAGTTTCTGTAGATCAGAAGTCTGTGAGAATCACATCCAAGTTTACTTTCATGGGGTTTTGCCAAACTGGAATCAAAAAGCATCATCCAAGTTATATTCTCTGTTGTGACCCAGGGTTATTTTTAAAGCTCCTTCAAATCTTTGGCAGCGCCTAGTCATTGGCAGGTGTAGTAATGAAGTTAAGCAGTTCACAATGTAGCTTTTGGCTATTGAAGAAAGAACCTCTATGGAGGCAAGGGTCATCTCTTTTTCAGGGATTTCACCTGTTAGATCCAAATTCACCGATACACCATCCCTTTTGATTACCTGGAAAGCAAACAAAGTAATCATGTGTTTAAAATTCCTTTACCTTTGCCATAACTTAGTCATGGAAGTGACAGCCCATAATATTCACAGGTTCTGTCCATACTCAGGGAGAAGGGATGAAGTGGGGGATGAACTCAGTGGGTACAATGGGGAGTTGCTGGTGAGTCATCTTAGAATCCTGCCTACCACAGACACAGTAGGCAATGGTGGCTGGAATTCAAATTCAGATCTGTTTTACTCAATTCTTGCTTTAATCCACTGACTATGAGTTGAAGACTGATGACCATTTGAGATCAGGGGCCATGCCAACTGTCTTGGTATCCCCCAATGCTTAAAACTTAATAATGTTCATCATGTTGATAATACCAAAGGTTCTGATGCTTTTGATTGCTAGTGGTAAAAATCTAAGTCAGCCCAGCTTAAGAAATCAAGAGAATTTGACTCTCACACAAGAAGTCTGAGACCGGATGCAGCAGCTTTAGCACACTGTCTCTCCCAGTGTTTGTATATAAAACTTTAGGGAGGCGGAGTTGGTTTCAGCTATGTCCTTTCTACACCCAAACGCTATTTGTCCCGGGTTGATTAGCCCATGACCACTGTCTGATGAGGGAAGAGCAGAGGAGGATGTCAAGATTACTAGCAGCCCCAGCTCAATATCAAATATCTGAAATGGCATTCCTGAAATAAGAATTGAGCATGGTGACCAAAGGAGATGCTGTTGGGCGGATAAGAACATGGGTCATATGCTTAGCCTAAGGATAAAGGTTCCACCTGTTCCACCTGTCTATGTGGAACATCCTATAACAAGTTTGAATGTATGTGGAAAATTGTCATTCCAGTCTACAAGACTGAGAAAACCCACTGTTTTAATTCTCAAGCATCCAAATTACTGAGATGAGGAAGGGTTTGAAGTAATGCACTGAACGAACAAATGGGTGTCCTTCTCAGGATTAATTATTTCTGTATCTTGGGATGTGAGTTCATTGTTGAGATTTAGATTCATTAACCTTATCTTAGCCTGGGGAACTTTCTCCACGGTAATCCAGATTTTAAAATGAGCTTACCTCCAGGCAAGCTACATTAGCACAGACATCCCCCTGTTAGGGTGGCCTCACCCCAGGTGCTAATACAACTTTATAGTGTGGTTTGGAAAAGGTGGAGGATAACCTGAGGATGGGACTAACCTTTACTTTATGAGAATTTCAATAAAGGAATGGAAGAATCCATTGAAGATGGCTCAGGGCAGGGCAGGGTACTAAATCCTCTTCTCACTGGGGGAGATTTTCATCTGTAAAACATCTGCCCCTAACTTCTGGAAAGCATCTCATTTCTGTCAGTTTGCTTGTGTGTCTCTCTGTGTATCTTTATTTCCACTTTATATACATCTCTTGGATATTTTATCACTTCACTCCCCAAAGCTTCTGATCTTGTTTTGGTTGCATTAAGGCCTTGTATTTTGAAGCCTCTCTTAGGACCAGACTCAGGTTCCTCTAAAACCTTGTTTAAAAATGATCCAACAGTTGTGACAAATTAGAGTTCTTTCCGTCTTTTGCTTTCATGGGGAGAGGGAAGTGGAGCCATGCCCAGCTCTCTATGAAATTTAATTTTCCAAGGTGGTGACTCCATCTTGCAGCTATGCTTGGAGAAAATATGCAGTGTGAAATGCTGAGGTATTACAAGAACAACCAAGGAACTTACCTTCCCTTGCCAACCATGTGAAGCTCACAGCGCTCTCTCACTTCTTGTGCATTCTCTAGTCCTGCCCACTCACCCTATCCCAGAGTCACAGGAAGTGACTATGGGTGGGAAAAATCAATTATGCAATTAAGATGAGAAGATATAAAAGGAAGAGCTGTTTCCTGGTAAATAGTTGGCTCAATGGGCTTGACAGAGTAACAATAGCCTTTCATATTCCCTGGTATAGTGGTAAGCAGCTGCTGAGTTTGTCCTCATGAACTCTACTTTCTGATGTTCATGCCCTTATGTCATTATCTATCTGTCTGTCTGTCTGTCTGTCTGTCTGTCTTCTATCATCTATATCCATCCATCTATCCATCCATCCTTCAGTTCACCTACCTATCAATATATGTCCTTATCAGATAGAAATGCTTCCTTTTGCTAAGAAAATCAGTCTCAAAGAAGGCAAGGCACTTCTTCCGTGTCACTTAGGTGGGAAGACTGCAGCTTGAAGTTGTACCATTGCTTGACTCTCCTCTCTGTGCCCTTCTTAAGCCTTCACTCTACTCTGGGAGGTGCATGTTATTATCCCCATTAATAGGGGAGAAGCCTGAAGACGTAGAGTTGAGCAGCCTTCCTAAAGCCACACAGTACGTAAAGGGAGGAGTTAGATTTTTCACATTTTTGTTGTTAAGGGAGAAGTGACTTTCCAGTTTAAATACTCCTTCCGTAAAGATACTGTTTCATGCGGTGTTTCTTTTCAGTGCTTCCTCTACCTCATGCTGTGGGCCAGAGTTGGGAAACCTTTAATTCTTTCAAGGCTGAAAGTGCCAGCCAGAGGCCCAGAGCCTTGAATCACAAGTGACATCTGGCCCTCTGCTAAAGAATGAAGGCAGTGTGTGAGCGTATACTGTGTGCCAAGTACCTTGGCGATGCTGAACTGGATTGAATGTGTGGATATGTATGTGCCCTACAGCATACAACCTGCAGATGGTAGTCACAGTTCAAGGGTTTCAGAGCTGCCTCCTCCCTCCTGGGCCTCCTGGCTCAAATTGATGGAGGCAAACTCTCAGGGTCACTTCCTACTTTCTTGCTACTGATAATGATTTGATGTCTGTTTGTTCAGGCAAGGATCCTGAGCCATATCATACTTGAAAGATCTATTAGGAATCATCACCTGTTACAGTCCGTTAGAGTATGGTCCCCTTATGAAGATGGCTGTTGGAAAAAAAGAATTTGCCACAAGAGTTCCAGGCTGACATCCCATAAACAGGAAGAGAATAATGGATACAATAAGCAGGAGGTCCTTGTGAGCCAGTTCTAACCAGTTAAAGTTGACTAGACTTGTATGAATGTGGCATCTCTAATCAATTTATTCCCAAATCTCAGGACATGTTGGGTGCTCCATGCCTATCATCTTAAAATCCTGGGATGGATGGAGGGATGGAGTGCAAGTTCTATCTCTGGTGAACAGTACCCAGTAAAGCATGCACCAGCAATTTAATGCAATACATTTAAAAAAAAAATCTGTAAGCCAGGGCATAAAATTAAGCACATGAGTACTATTTCCTTTTTTCAAGCATACTTCTTTTCTTGCCCTAACATGCATCTTCAGATTGGAGATGGAAATATCAAGTAGTCACAGGTCAGTAACACAAGGCATTACAATGACACAAGCAAATGTGTTCCTCTTGGTTTCCATAACTCTAAATGACTTCAGGATTTATATTTTTTACTTGTTAATTAGCATTCAATGCTGAAGAGTAGAAAATTTTATCCTTACTTAATCATACACTGATATCTGGCTTCTATGCTGAACCCCAAAAAGTCCAGTTGCTGGGAGACTGAGTGCCCTCACAAGTGAGGTTACACATTTAAAAATACCAGGCCCTGTCTAGGTGGTGGTCAGGCTGTCCCTCCATTGTTTCTGTAATGTGGTTCTTGTGAAAGCAAACCAATGGCCGGCAGTATAGCTCAGTGGACTAAGCGCTTGCTTAGGTAAGCACAAGGGCCAGGGTTCGATCGCTGGCTCCACGTGCAACTCCCCGGGCGTGCTGAGCCAGCACTGGAGTCCGGGCATGGTGGCACAYGCCTGTAATCCCAGCACTTGGGAGGCAGAAATCAGGAGGATCACTACTACTGTGGGCTGTGTAGTGACACCCTGCACAAAAAAAGAACCCCCCCCCAAAAAGAAAGCAAACCAGATTTCCTTTGCAACTCTGAGGCTTACAGTATGTTAACCTAGAAGAACCCATTATTGGGGACTCATGAAAAATGAAGTGAAGAAATGGTAATGGTCAGATTCTAAGGGTATAGTTCCAGGTGTGCTCTGACCTGGGCTTCAAGTGGGGATGGTTTTGCTCCCTCCAAGGAACATTTGACAATGTGTGGAGACATTTTCAGTTGTCAAAAGTGGCTGCAAGCATGTGTCACTGGCATTTAGACCAGAGATGCTGAACTTCTTACAGTGCACAGGATAGCTTCTTCAACACAGAATTTCTGATATCAAAAGTCAGTAGTGCAAGGGTTATGAAACTACAATGTGGACATATCAGGGTTTATTAACATATATGGTGAATGTTTTACTTTTTAAAATTATAGAAAAACATTGTCAATAATTCTTCTCAAATGCTCACCCAAATGCACTTGTCCCACTGCATACCTTTGTGAAGTATGTTTATTTTTTATTTTATTATTTTTTTAATTTTTTAAATTTTAGGACAGGGTCTACAGGGTCTCTCTGCATAGAGTAGACTCATAGTGATCCTCCTGTTTACAGCCTCTCAAGTGCTAGACTTGCAGGTGTGCACCATCACGCCCAGTCTCAATTGCTGTCTCAGCATGCCTTGGGGGCTGAACTGGCACAGCAGGCCTAGGGATTGAAATCCTGGCCCCTGCATCTGCCTAAGCAGGCACTTCAATCTGTTGAGCTATTTGGCTGGCCCTGTGAGGTATGATTAGAAAATGCAGTGTATGCTCCTGCTAAGTGTCATCCAGTAGAAAGGCAGGATTATAATAATGTTACAGTATGACCTATGTCTACAGCCACCTTATGGACTGAGGAACATGGCACCATGTGACTTGTGTCACTTTCTCTCAATGTCAAAATGACCATAAAAGGTTTGAATGCATTCAGAATATCAAGGCAGCAGCAATAGGGCAAGTAAAGACATTCATGAAATAAGACGTCAGGAGCTACTTCAGCACTTGGCAAGAATGAAGAGATAAGTGTGTGTGAAACAAGGGAGATTATTTTGCAGAGGGAGAATAGTCATGTCTCTTTACGAAAAATTAAAAAACTCACCATAGTTTTTTTTTTTAACGATAACTTGTACATTTGAGAAAGCACATAATGTATCATAGAAAGTGTGCCCTGAGGCACGATTCTAGGCCAACTCTGGCATTCACTTATGTGATTTCAGCTGAGTCATTGAACTTTGGTGGACCTGAGTGCTTTCACTTATCACCTGAGCAGACAAGAGCTAGAAGATCACAATTGTCTTCCTGGTGTAAAATGTTACGAATTCGTGACTGCCCCCAAAGGTCTTCTCATCATCTCTAAGAAATTTATTTTTCAGCCTTGCTCATAGATTGTTTTGGGGAGAGATCATCTCGGGCACTTCCCTTATAGTTGGATTGACTCTCAAAATTATTTTGAAAAGTTTTCTATACTACAGAAGGACATTGGGTGCAGGGGTCATGAAAGTTCTTTCTTTGGAGAAATCACTGTCTCATATTTTTTTCCTCTTCTAAAATTCAATAATCTGAGCTCAGCCTCACCACCCAGGAGACAATGAGAAAAAGAGACACACTGCCAGAACCGAAGTTTAAGAGTCAAGATGTAAGAATCCAAGAGTTCTTCGATTGCTGTTCTCATGTGAAATGGAGAATTTAGCCTTTACTGTGTCTCCTACCATTGAACCTTGCTGGTAAGAGTAAACGAGGTGTCAATCACATTCTTTCAAAGAGTTTTAACCAACATTCATTGATTAGATGCTGTGTCCTAAGCATGAATTTCATATCAATGTCTTCTTGCATAGGGAAAGTATTATATAAATAAAGGAATCATTATGAACAGCTCATAAAATAAATGCAAGGTGGGTAAGCAAAAGCCAACTGATGGGCATATTAGTTAGAGTGCAATTTAGAAAGTTCTTCTGTGTTCTCCTGAGGTCACTTCACACTGGGATGCATGATCATTAAATATGACCCTCAAAGGCACTGTGTCTGGAGTAGGGAAAATTACTCAATTTTAAAACAAGATTTTAAACAAGGGCCAGGCCATTTTATCTACTTGAATTTGGCTCACTAATTACACCCACTGATCTTCAAGTAATGAATCCAACAACGACCTCATAAATTGTGAAAAGACAAGTACTCTTCTTGTCTTTTTTCATCATAAAATGAGACTGACTCTTCTCCCAATTAGTGTTGGCAATTATATATCTATCAAAGAGATGAGACAAAGGGGTGGGTAGATGAATAAAGTGTATATGAACCAGTAAATTTTGTGTTTGGACTTGGGCCCTGTGCACAAGATATTTCATTGTGTACACACAAGTATTCTCAAATCTGAAAATGTCTAAAATCTCAAACACAATCCTGAACATTTCAAATGAGACACACTCAACCTATAATCACAGGGAGCCTTTTCCAAAAGATATGGCGTGATTTTTACTAGCTGAGGTCAGTAGAGGGAAGCTAGAAGCTTTTTATTATTTATTTGTTAAGGCTTGTGATTTCTAGAAGGAAGAAATTTGTTCGTAGAACAGAATGTGGACATTTTTCAGTGAAGCTGTTCAGCTCAGGGGCCATTAAATTGGCGCATAATTTCAGCCAAGCTGCATCAAAGAAGCAGATCTGTCTGGAGCACCATCTGCTTTCATTTATTCCAGATCTTGACTCTGTGACATCAACCTCTATCCCTGCCTTCCATCTTCTCCAGAATGATTCTTTCTGGAATCTACATACTAATTTCCACTCTTCATGAAACTTAGATTTTTTTTGGTGTGTTTCTAGCTCCCGGTGTGGTAAGAGAATTGCTAAGCTTGCTATGGATTCCCAGAACCCTACTGACACATCTGATATTAGTTCACAGAGGAAAATAAAGCATTCACATATGGCTCACAATGACCCTGAAGCAAAAAGAGGATGCACAAGCGTAGAGTTCTCCATCATCACATACGCTTCCTTAAAATGATTTTCAACTTCATCTCTTCTGCTTGATGAACTCCTCTTCACTTTTATGGCAAAAGTTGATGGGATAGTGGATTTATGTGTACAATTTTCTAGGGACATTTTCATTCTTAATAGCAGGATCAAAATAATTATAAAGTTGGACATTGTTAGTAAGTAGAAATATTTGAACTTATCACAGTTGATTGCACCAGTAATTTAATGAATGGCCCCAAATGCAATGATGTGCTTTTTCATGGGTAATAGGCATTAGTTAAATAGAGTAAATAGAGAAATAACAAAAACGCAGGTAAACAGCTAGGTTTTATGGAAGTTCTTTTGCCAACTCTTCTGTTTTCACCCTCCTATGCTCCTCCCCTCCCCTCCCTTCCCCTCTTCTCTCTTCTCTCCCCTTTCCTTTACTCTAACTGCATCCTGAGACACTAATTGGAGGTGGAAGCAGGGACACCAGTTGAGAACCTATCAAGGACAGTCAGCTTGAAAGATGATGGTGAAAGAGAAGTGGATGGACCTGAGCATTTTTAGATTAAATCAGGAGCACTTGATTATGGGTTAGATATAAGTCAAATTGCATTTCCCACCCCAGACCCCATTGGTGAGTGATCATTCCAGGTGTCCAATGTCATCAGGGTCCCAGTTCCTCATTGCCATGCAGACCACTCTATGAATATGGCCTCTGCTGTGGGACAGCAGCCTCGGGATCTACCTTTCAGTTCTCTCTTTTTTCAGAGTGGTTGCTTCATTTCAAGAGATGAGATGACTAGCTTTCAAAGGCAGAGAGAGAGAGAGAGAGAGAGAGAGAGAGAGAGAAATAAGAGAGAGAAAGAGGGACAAGAAAGTAGATAATTAAGTTTATTGTGAAACACAACCCCCTCATACACAGATGCTTTCTGAGAATAACCTGTTTAAGACCTCAGAGTCATATCTAGGGTTTTCTCATAGCCTGAAAGATTGTCAATTAAACACAGATTTTGACATCTTTTCCAATAATTTCTTAAGAGTATTTTGATTCAATGCCCATGGATCCAGTACCTGCGATGCATCAGATCTCAAGGTGACATAGATGAGCAGGGGCAGCACCTTTTATGGGAAGGTGTTTACAGTCCAAATACCAGGCAGATGTGCAAACACTGGAGAGTAAAGCTTGTGCAAAAAGACACATAAAGTACTGAGTGATATAAAGTGATATTCATGATCAATTCTGTTCATGCAGCAAGGAAACCCAGGAAGACTTTACAGAAGAAGTGACACATAAGTGGACATTAGAGGTTAAATATAAGATATTTGTGTGAACAATTGTTGCTGGTAGCTGGGGAGATAGCTTGGCAGTCTAAGAACCTTCCTGACAAGTGCAACGTTCCCAGTGTGATCCCTGGTATCACATGCCATGCCCACCCCAGAGACCCTGTACCAAATAAATAAATAAATAAATAAATAAATAA
>NDGM011179278.1:0-18118 GCA_002564305.1 Octomys mimax | reverse complement strand
TATATATATATATATATATATATATATATATATATTTCTTCAGATCATAACCAGAGATACAACCTCATGTGAAAAATGTTCAAATATTTTAAAACACTACTGTTACTTGTCTATTTCCATTGTCTTAGCTTATGTCCTGAGAGAAAATGCTATTTTTTTCTGTGCTATACTTCATTTATTTTATATATGACATTTTGTTTCTTTGATTTTTTTTGTGTGTGTATATATATATAGTACAGAATCTAAAGGGCCTCATTACACAGATCGGACTTGTAATGATCCTTCTTTTTTCAGTGTCCCAAGCTCTTGGTTTACAGATGCATGACACCATACCCAATCTCATTTGCTGTATCAGTGTGCCTCTGGGGCAGGGCTGGTGGGGATTGCACCTGGTCCCTGTGTCTGCCTAAATAGGCATTTTAATCTGCTAAACTATCTGGCAGGACTTCCTTGAAACTTCTGAATATTACTTAAAGACACCTTTTTTGCATACTAATGTTTTTGTTATAATTCACATTTAACACACTAGTGAATGTATGCAATAGGCATTCAGTAAATATGTATATCTTTAAAATAACAAAAAAATAGTAGGAAAGAATCTGAGAATCATCTGGAAAAAGTGAGCATCATGGCTTTGGAGAAATTTTATAACTCATCACTTCTGCCACTATTCTCATTCATTTGAACCCCATACAATACTTCCCTCTCATGTAACACAGTGAAGCAGATATCTTTATAAAACAGGTATTTCTAAGTTAAAATATCTTATTGTTTTAAGCATTTAATAATAATAATAATAATAAAATTATTCCCTGTGGCTTTGCTATTGTTATTCAGAAAAAATAATGTAGCCTTCATATGCAAAGTACTTATATAAATATGACTTACCAAGTATTAGCAAGCATTAACTACAATTGCATTAGTCTCTCTAATATAGCAAGTGCTAAAATGGTTTCAAAACTCCACCAGAATTGCTAAGAATAAGTCTTCTTATACATAAGGCCTGGAGCATAATAAACTGAAGCCAGAATAGAAACTGAAGTTGTAGAATGACAAGATTTCTTAATAATGAAGTAGTGAATAGTCAAATGAGCAGATTCCTCTAGGAAACATGTTGAAAAGAGGCTACTTTCATTTTTCAATGAGATAGAAACATTCAATAGGCTATATGTAGGTAGACAAGGCACCCAGGCAGGAAGTTGCTAACTTAGAAACCTCAAAGATAATTATGAGTTCTGTTATTTTAGAGCAGTGACCAGTCCTTTGTACTAGTATATTGAATTTATACATTATTTCTCCTTCCTCCTCTTTCTGTTCCCCTCTTCTTGTCTTATGCTTATAAACTAAAGCACATGATCTTTGAATATATTGTCTTTCTTTGAGAAATAAAGGAAATATACTTTGTGATTGAACTGTAAAAACATATTCAGATAACCATAAAAAGACAATATTTTTTCTCTAGACTTTACAGTATCTATCTTATGTAAATGAACCAAATTTATGGTTAAATATGGCAAAAAAAATATCAGTACTCAAGATGAGTGGATAACCATTGTAATTTTAAAGGAAATAATATGGAGATCAATGACAGAAAATAAAAATTACAAATGTACACTTCCTTAGAAATGGAAAAGAGGATTATTTATACTGGAAGAACTGCAAAGCTCTTATGAAAAGAAAATCTGCTGGGCAAAGTATGAGCCAATATTCATAAATTAATTTTACTTACAACTTTTATTCTTCCTTTCTTTTCTTATCTTTATGTATTTTAGGTAAGGGTCTACAGAGTGTCCAGGGTCTCACTACTAGATCGGACTTGTAGTGATCTGCCTGTTTACAGCCTCCCATGAGCTTGGATAACACCACCCTCATTCTCAATTATTGTATTAGAGTGCCCCCAGAGAGGAGCCGGCATGGCAGTTGGGGGTGTGGGGGTAGGGGAGCAGGAGGGGGATCAAACTTCAGGCCCCTGCATCTGCCTAATCAGGCGCTTAAATTCCATGAGCTATTTGGCTGGCCCTCCCCCATTTTCTGCTTAGATAATAATTTCATTACATACTATTTCAGGAAATACATGGAGACACATTGACAAAGACACACATGTGCATGCACACACACACACACACACACACACACGCACGCACGCACACACACACCTGACAAATGGGATGGAAAGGTAAAGGAAAGAATGTAAGTTGATTGGAATTGATAGTCTGTACTGCACATTTTTATATTGCTATTTTTATTTTATTTTCAAATATTGAAAAACAATTCGCCTTCTAAAACTCTGTTATCCATCAAGTTAATAATTTGCATCCCCAAATTGGAAGTTTAAATCAAAAGATAATACATGGTACACTGCTCAAGATTATGTTCTAAACTCAGGAAAAAGACATGATAACTACCTTTTATGACTAAAGCTTCAGAAATTAAAAGAAATCATGCTTTCTAAATTGTTCTAAATCCTTTTTGAAATTATTTCTCTTTCCCACTGGTGAGCCCTGAAGGTAATGTAGTGAATTCCTTTACTATACATCTACCTCTGTGCAAAAAGCAGTCCCACAATTAGCCTCAAAGGACTGTCACAAGTTTATTCCCTTTGCCTTCCTGCTCCTTTTGTCCCTCCCTTGCCTAGCAACTGGTTACCCCAGCAATAGAATTCTAAGACTCATAAGCATTTGGTGCCTGGTTTCATTCAAGTTGCCAAGTCTCAATAAGGCAGAAGCGAAAACCAGTTCTCCTGACTGAGTTAGCCTGTGCCAGCATTCAGCTTGATTTCTATTCCTCCCCATGGAGTCAATCCTAATTTCTCCATGGATTATATTGAAAATGTGTAAGTACATAACTGAGTAAAAATTGCTTAATTTTTAAGACAAAAGTCAGTATGGACTTCTTTACTATGTAACTAGAATGGGGACAAGTAGTTTGAGAGTGGCAAGGGGAAAGCCTAGATAAAAACTTGAAGGATATAAATTTAGATGCTAAGATTGCTGAAATTAAGAGTGGCCATTTCTAAAGTCGTTTGAACATAGCAAATAGCTATTCTAACTAGTGGAGCTTTAAGGATAAGGACATTTTTATTCTAGGATATAACATGGGTTAAGCGAGAAGGAAATGTAACAGAAATTGTCTTATTTGTTGCTTCTTCAAGAGAAACCATAGTGTTTGTCAACATACTTAAAAGTTCTTGGAGTCCTGTGGAGGAAAAATGAAGTGTTTATTTTCAGAAAACTTTCCAGGAAACTCTACTAGAATGTGAACAATGGGCTTAATGGATCATTGATAAGTACATGGTCATGAAAGAGAAGTATCTTCTATCCTATGTCTATTAGGAAACAATGCCAGTCATGTAAACCTTTTTGTTGCTGCCTTGAGGAGACATGGAAATGAAGAAAACATGTAGCATGGTGCTAAAAAGGGATTTCATGTGAAAGGGTTACTGGACAAAGGAAGTATTTCCTGTGAGTTGGAGGAGAGAGGGTAGTACTTTTTACATGTTACAGGTGTATTCAGCCAGTTATCTATTTCAGACATTTTCTGGTCACTATGTTTGCTTTTAGTAACTTTCTTTATTCATTTTTTCAAGTCTTGAAGAGCATGGTCCTTCATCCATAGTGGCAGCTGTGGACAAAAATGGGACCAGGGATCTGCAACAAAATGGGACCAACCAGTATTTGGACTCTACTCTAAAGAATGATAAGGATGATACAGAGCCCTGGTCCCAGCTTCATAATATACTGAGACCTCCCTTGAGTCTGTTGGGAGCTCTTCCAGGAGGACAACTGGATTGCCCATCTGAGAAAACAGGATCTCACATTCTGAATCATTCAAGAGCTCTCCATTACCTGTGTGGGCTACCAAATGATGCTGTCCAAGATTTCCTAGCAACAGTGAAAGTAAATAACTCTAAATTTTTAGCAGGCCATAAGCAGAATGTGTCTCAGGCATTGTTTGGCATTCCTCTGGCACTGATGATAGGGGGCACAACAGTTAGTAACTAGCTTACTGGGAGGGGTGGCAATAATACAATTGTATATATAATGTTGCCATAAGGCCCAATATTCTTTCCACCTAGGGGCCCACAAGTAAGAGTCCTTCTATGCATTTCCACCCTGAGATCAGGAGCAGTAATAACGGTGCCTCAAGGAAATATGAGAATAGACTTTTACAGAAGGCTAGCTGATGTTTCTTTCCAAAACAGAGCCCCTGGACATCATGTGGATAATTGGCCAAGGCCTGTCCCTTCATCTTTCTATGCTCTGCATTGACTGGGCTCAAATCCTCATTATTTCTTATCTTCTTGACCTCTGAGTTTTAATGGAGTTCTCAAGGTCCCTCTTGCCTTTCCTGTCCCCTTAGTGTTTGGTCTTCCTCTTTCACCCTATTTTGTCTGCCCTCATCCTGGAAGAATGCGCCCTCCTGGATCTTCAAATAAAATACTGAATTGATGGAATAAAGGAGGGAGAAAAAAAGGTTTAGGAAATTGATGAAGGTTACATTTATGTTTTTCATCAATGAAAATTTCTACCCTCTTGCATTCTGTTTTGTACTAAATGTGCCTTACATAGAGACTCAATAAAGATTCCTCAGCCTGAAATCTTGTGACACTTTTAATTGTTACCTGGGAGCTTCATCTTGGATCTGATTTTCTACTTTTATGACAATTAAAGCATAAATATGTCACTGTTTTTTAAATAGTTTAGTTGAACACTTATCACCATTCAGGAATGACTGGCTCTGTAGAAACAGCTGTTTCTTCCTAGACCAAGTCAAAGAAGGGGGATTCCTACAAGCCTTAGGAGTACTCTGAGTTGGATAGATAATATAAGTTTGATGAAGGCAGGAAAGTCAAAGTCCATATAACAGAGAGAAGTGTACAAGGAATCAAAGGGCCCAGGGGAGAGTAAGATGAAAGTACTAGAGCCAACATTACACATCCAATGAGATGAACTAGGCTAAGCAGTCAGGAAATGAGAAGGAAATGAGAAGGGAGAATAAAATTGGAGTCTTAGATCATGGTCCCAACTTAAAATAGTGTTTGCATCTTAATTTTCACTGTTGCTAAATCTCTAGGGAGTAATGGGAAAGGTTTTAGTGCTTTCAAAGATATAAACAGCCGGCTGCAGAGTGCTTATCATAGGTTTACCATTTTTTCAGTACAGTACATATATGGCAGCCTTTATAGTCCAGAAAGAAAGTGGAAAAGAATCTATGCTTCCAACCATTCTGTGGATAACAGACTACTATATTCTTAGAACTTTTATATCAAGTGAAAATGTTATTAACATAGAATTTTCTTAGATACTGCTTGTTTTTTTTCATAATTGACTATACACACAAATTTGAGGCATTATTGAATTGTCCAGGTGTGGATTTTGAAAATTCTAATGATGAAGCCATAGTCACAGCATTAATGATAAAAGGATAGAAACTTTCACTGCTGTTCAACCTAATTCGTTATATGGGAAATTGCTCTAGTAATTATTGCCAGTGTACATAACAAACACTAAATCAGAAATACATTCAGAGGAAAATTCTTCAAATAAACACTTCTTTATTTTTGTTGTTAAAGATGTAGGTGATATAATTATCAGGTATAAGCTGACCAAAACTACAAATCCAGAAGACACCTACATTTTTAGCAAGACTATTAATATGATTTAGAATCGATGATGGATTTTTTGCTATGGTAACAAGAAGAGCAAGTGGATTTCCGAAGATTTTGTTCTCTACTTATTTTACAAGAGGTCATTCTAAGTGTACAGGCAGTGGTCTGAGTCTTAGCATGAGCATCCCAAATTCCTCTCACTCTGTGTATGTCCAGGAGCTGGCAGGATTCCATCAACTCACTGTGGTGAGGTGAGCAAGAGAACTCAGCAAATCATCTGACAGCTGCTCTCTAAGAGGTAGCTTAGTCCCAGCATATCAAACACTTACTGAATTTTCAGGCTTAATGAGCAGAGGAGTTGTGCTTTGCTTATAGTTATACAAATATCTTTTGAACCAGATGTTAAAAGATAGTTTGAAAAGAAATCAAATGGTGTCATTGGAGGTTCTGCATCTGCAGAAATTTGGCAAAAAGTGTGGTAAGTGATAACAGGACAGGATTTTCTCTCTTTCCCAAAGAAAGTAATTCAGGCAAATGCTTAAAAGATTTTACCTGCAATTACAGTATTCCATTAAAAATTCACTATAATAAGAATGTTCTATCAACACAGTCTGTTTCTTTTCAACCCTCTGTTCTATTTCCTAACACCCTGTGTGTTTATCATTTTATATGCCTTTTCAAAACACTGAAAGCATATAGGAAGCAACAAAGAAAACCTGTTAGCAAATTGAGGCTTTGACATTTTAGGTTTGCCTGTGTGATATAATATTCTTCAATTTATTTAGAGCTTTGTTCCTATAACATATTTTAATGACTGGGTCTTTCTCTATAATGTAAGTGACATGCTATTTTTGTTTAATAATGGCTTCTATATGGAAACAGTGTATTACTTTCACTCATACGTGCCAGTGTCAGTGAAGACAGAAAGCCATGTGTTTTTAAAGCCATGTGATTGTCTTTAAATTTGATATTTTTATATTATTCTAGTGGAACTTGAACCAATATTAGTCCTATAGTCTGCATTTTGTACTATGAATAACAACTATGAAGACAACAATATGTATTGTACTGATTATTGTAACTGTCTTACTAACCTGTTTTGAAACTGTCTCATTACTATTTCTTTCTCAATCAAATTAATATAAAAAGAAAAAAACATTAGTCCTATAGCATAATATCCATTTTAGGATATTATAATAAAGTAATATATTCAACTATCTACTCATCTATCTATCTGTTTGTCTATGTATGTTTTTCTCTTTCTTTTAAATGTCTCATGAATATAAAATAAACAAAAAATAACAACAATAAAGTAGATTTTTATCACAATTGGAGTGGTTTAAATATTTTCTTTTCCCAGTTATAGTTATTGTCACAAAAANATTCATGTCTGACTGCTTATTATTTATAATTCTCATTATATTCTTTGTCACAAGACTATAGCAGCAAAATTTTAATATGCTACACATTCTCAGTAGATAATAAACAGTACAATTCTGACCTTATATATGTCCCCAAATATTATTCACTAGACATTCTGTTTTTCACTGAATAAAACTGCTGTATCTTAGATGGAAAGGGAACAAATGCAACAAATCCAAGTACAAAAAACTGAAAAATTTACAGTTCATGTTTAAAATACTGTTAAAGTTCATAATCTATGCAAAATACTGACACTAAAATCAATCTTAATTTTTCTGAAGATTATTGTAACAAAAATACTATATAGGATCAAAAGTATTATTTTCCTGACAGTGTTATGGTTAAGATGATAGTACCAATTTCATCTCCTGATGGAACAAGAATTTCATCATATCATTGTTACTATATAAGTAGGTTGCACATATATAATAAGGGAAAATAGCCATAGTATATAACTAGCAACTTGTATTATACAATGGCTTGGCATTATCAATTATTACTGAAAGATATTCATCATTATTTCTTTAATTATATATTTGTGAAAATTGTTCTATTTCATGATAAAAGGGCTAAAACAGGAGACAAAAGAAATTTAGACAGGCAGAACACACTATGTCTTATCCTAGGCTAACTTAGCATCAGTCACAACACTTTGAAATTTTTCTTTACAATTACCCAGATTGTGAGAGGCCACAGAAAGAAAAGTTGATGAACCTAAAGTAAGTGACATAGTTCATTTCTCTGTGGTGATATTTTGCCTAGAATAGTAAAATGTATATTTTATATCTAATGAATTAGGGATTTTATTTAAGTGGATGCCACTTGAAGGTATACTCACAAGTGAAATAAACCAGACCCACATGTGTAAATATCATATAGACTCCCTAGTGTAAGAACTCAAAAGATGAAATAAAAATAGAAAGGTATAACACAATTCAATGGAATTAATCATATAGGTGTTTCTTTTTATGAAAAGGACATAATAATACTTATTAATTGAACTTATTAATTGTGTGTCATATGATGTTTCAGCATGTATATAGATTATATCATGATCAATTAAGGTCCAGCATACATATGTCCTCTAACATTTAGTAATTCTTTAGAGTGACTATTTTCAAAATCTGTTTTTCTAGCTTTTTGAGATATACACCATATTATCATGACAGTCAACATACTGTGCAATAGCACATGGGACCTTCTTTAACATATTTGTCACTTAGTGCCCACTGATCAGCTTCTTCTCACCCCCTGCCTGATATTCACTCTGGTGCCTACTTTCTGATAATCATGATCCCACTATTAACTCCTACCCAATCAGTATTTTTCAATTCCAGATAAGAGTGAGAGATCATTCAGTATGAGTATTGTTGTGCCTGTTTTATTGCTTTTATAAGAACTGTCATGTTGTTACAAATAACAGAATTTCATTCTTTCTATAATTCGTGCTATCCCATTATATATATGTACCACAATTTCTTTATATATTTATCAGTTTTCAAAGATTAACAATGTTTTCAGTTTTTAGCTATTGCGAATGATGCTTCAATTAACATGGGATGTAACTATTATTATAACATAGATTTCAGTGTCCTTGGATATGTACCCAGTGGTATGATTGTGGCATTAGATCATTATTTTTTTATTTCTTGTGGACCCTCCAAACTGTTTCCCATTATAGCAGAGCTAATTCACATTTTCATCAACAGTGGGAAGGTGTTTCCTTCTCCACACCCTCACCAGCATTTGTTAGAGATACGAAGAAAAAATTTTTAGTATCTTTATTGCTCAATGAAACACTGTTGGGATTAATTTTATAAGTGACTTCATTATTGGTTTTAGAGAATGAACTTAACTGAAGAAAATGACTGTATTTTACTCAACACTGAAAACCTCTTTCTTGAAGTAAAATAATTTAAACCATATAAATCCGTGAATTCCTCACATAAGACTGTGCATGTAATGGTGTTTGATCATATATTTTACTGTGACATATATGTTTATGACTGATTTCATCCAACATTCTGATATTAAGAGCTATAACACAGAGGCAAAGAAACACTGGGAGTATGGGGTTGATGGACTGTGTTGGTGCATGTGAGAAATAGAGAAACAGATAGAGAAAGACACAAGATTAAAAATAGAGAGAGACAGGGTCATTCTCAGTTGAGAAGAGATGAAATACTTTTGAAAAGGAATCAACTGCAAATTAGAATTACTGGAGAAAAACTAATAAATTTAGACATAGGATAATATAATCCAGAGAAGATGTATTTAGGCAGTTTGAAAACAAAACAAATCATGCTCTAGATTAAGTGTTTTATGACAGAAATGGTTACATGTAAGGAGCCACCTATTTGAGGGAATAGGGATGAGGTGATTAAAGAAACATTATTCAGGATTCCTAAAATAAATCTATCTCCACTGCTTCTTTCTTTCCTATAAATATCATCTGCTCTTAGATCCCAATCAACTCCTATTCCTTACATGGAACTGGAATTGCCTTTTGGTTTAAATTTTATTAAGTCTCTTTTATTAGCCTTGATAAATAAATAGAACCTTAATAAGATAAATACATTAGTGAAGAGATTTTCTCTTGAGGTAAGTACTATTATAAATGCTCAAATAAGAACATTTTCTCTCCAAATTTTCAAATATAACAGGCAATGAATTATTTTTAGGTTAAAATGTAATATAAACCTTGTGAAGTATATTGATTATTTTCTAATTTTGTCATTCATTTCTTTCATTAAATCATAAACTTCTCATGTAGAGTCGTTGACTTTATTTAAGCACATGCCAACTGTAAACCAAGTCCTATGCTAGTCTTCTGTGGTAAACATTTGTACCTTCTTTATCTATAAAATCCTTGCACAATTCTTTTTGGTTTTTTAAGACAGTATTTCTGTCTGTATTCAGGCTGGCCTTGAAGTCAATGTGGTACGTAGTTGAGAAAGGCTTAAAGCTAGAGGTTATCCTCCTGCCTCACCCTCCACCACACTAGATATGTACCACCACACTCAGCCTGATACATTTTGTCAAATCTCACTCCATTTGTACTAAACATCTAGAAGTAGATGAACTCAATGTTTAGGTGAATTATCTGTGAACAGAGCATTCTTTTTCTTTTAAAATTTATATAATAATCAGTTATATCTGGAGGACAACATTCAAATACAATGTCACATAATGTCAAAAGATCACTCAGATAGTCTCAAGATCGTTAGTGTAACCACAGACTATCCCATATTTATCAATAGCATGAATTTAAAACAAAAACACTTCAGAGCTTATATGACTTGTTATTGATTCAGTGCTAGCAATTTCCTTAAGCTTATTTCAATAGATAGGTATTAAAATTTTCCAAGTTTATAATTAGTTAACTGTATTAACAGCACAAGTGGAATAAACCCATGAATATAACCTTCAAAAGAGAAAAATTTATTTCTCCTTTACTCATTGTATATGAAGTGAAGTTATATAACGAAAGCTTAGATCCTATTGTCTAAATGTAGCACTTGATATTTAAACTGGTGCGGTAGATAATGCTGGTATCAACTTAATTGAGTATCTCCTACACCTGATCTTAGCCAAAAGGCTGAAAAGAGATGAGTATCTCCTACTAAATTACTTTTTAAAAGTTCTGAATATGGCAGCATGACCAAATTAATTAAGAGTGAGGATGCTGGGTGTGGGTGGAATCAACCAATAGGCTTGTAGGCTAGATGGAATAAAAAGAGAAAGAATTCTTACTTCTGCTTCTTCAGAGGAGCTCCAGGTTTTACTATCACATTTGAACACCTGTCTTCAGGGTTCCAGGGCAGATTACGCTGCTTTCCAATACAGTTCCTTTGCCTTCCTGAGGGACTGGTAGGCGTTCTGTAGTGAGCTCCAAGCCTTCAACTTCATTAAAATATTTTATATAATATATATGTATAATCTGTTCCTTTATCGAACCCTAATTGATACAATTGACATTGCTGTTCTTTCCACATAGTTGGCAGTGAAGACTATTAACTACAATTAGTCCTTGATTGAAAAACTAGTAAAATCTCATTCAATTTTGGCACTTGGGCGCATGTAGCAAAAACAAATACAACAAATATGAAACAGAAACTCAAGGACTTAAAAATTAGGCACACAAAGGTGAATATTGAACACATACCTCAAGAATAGCTCTTCAGCAGGTTCTATACAATGTAAACTCCAGGAAACATTTCTTCAGCTCACCAAATACTGAAAGAAAATTACTTTTATCAGTGATTAAAAATGTACCTTTTATTTCATTTTATTGTGCGTGCGTGTGTGTGTATGTGTGTGTGTGTGTGTGTGTGTGTGTGTGTGTGTTTTAGGAAAGGGTCTACAGCGTGTCCAGGGTCTTACTACTAGATCCGACTTGTAGCAATTCACCTGTTTACAGCCTCCTAGGAGCTGTGATTACAGGCATACGCCACCATGCCCAGTCTCAATTGCTGTCTCAGTATGCTCCGGGGGCGGGGTTATCACGGCAAGCCTGGGGACGAACCCTCAGCCCTTCAGCCTGCTTGTAGGCACTTAAATCCACTGAGCTATTTGGCCAGCCCATGAAAATGTACCTTTTCTCATTGCTACTTCTTTCTCAATAAAATTAATGTTAAAAAAACTGAAAATGTACCTTTAAAAGCATAGTGAGTTTTACGTATTTATCATTATTAAAAGTTTCCATTACCTCTGTTTTCCTAATAAGGCCTTAATATATAGGTGGAGAGACTAATATCTAAAAGATCTCTTGGTAGGATTAATATTGAAATATGATCATGTAGTGATGTCATAATCTTCTTTCTTCCTTCTACATCATATTTTACATTACATTTTTCATGACAGGTATTGAACCATGGGCTCCAAGGTAAGTTAAGTATGCACTATACAAGTAACCTATACCTCAAGCTGTACACTATATTTCAAACTGGATTTCCAAAGTATGAAATAATTAAAGGTACATAATGAAATTAAAATGTTCATTCATATATATAATATATATATATATATATATATGTTAAAAAGAAGTAAAATAGGTGAAGAGTTAATCTTAGCTTTCTGTTTAATTCTAATGAAGTTCAAACTAGTATGAAAAAATCCAGCAGCAACATCGTGATAAATAGAAATGAAAGACAAATAATAATCTTCAAAACATTTTCAGTGTAACTAGGAAAAGATTTAACTATTCTGCATTTATAATGTGACAATTTTATAAATTAGGAAACTGCATATTCTATAGACAAAAAATGGATAACGACATAAAAAGCAATTCACAAAAATGCTCAATAAACATGTAAAATAATTAATTTTGAAATGTGCATTAAAATAAATACAGTTTGTCATCTATCAAGTAGCAGACTTCCATAATCACATTCATTGCCACAGCATATTTAGGCAAATGGGTGCTGTCATATGTTGTTTGTGGGACTGTAAACAGCAGAACATTTATTGAAAGCAAGTTGCAATTCTACATAAATGCCTTAAAATTGTAGTGGTATTTGATCCAACAAATACACTTGTTGAAATTTAGCCTTAGGATACAATTATGGATATGGATAAAGGTTTATCTACAATATGTTAATATTAGCTTATAATATGCTTAATATAACAGCAAAAATTAGAAATAAAGTAAATGTTCTAAGACAGAAAATTATTTAATTAAAATTATCTTACATTCACATGCCACCATCAGAACAGAGTAACACACAAGTACAATTTGAAAAAGCAAATTTATTTTACATTCATCTGATATGGAAAAAAATTTCAAAAGAAACTCACTCTATGAGCCATTGTTTCTTTTTATATACTAAATCTTTATAAAATATATTTTTACATATGAAATAAAGTTTAGAGTTCTGGTAAAAAGGAAAATGTAAAAAATCTTAAGATTTCCTTCAAATTTATGTTTCTATAATTTAAAATAGAAATAATTACATGACTTAATAGAAAAGAGATTTTTATAATTGGCATAAATACCTGCTACAAGGCCCAGGGAGATAGCTCAGTAGAATAAGCCCTTGCATGACAAGCATTGTATTTAGTTCTTAGTTCAATCCCTGGTACCACAAAGCAAACAAACAAATAAATAAATACATACATACATACATAAATACATAAATAAAATACCTGCTACAAATATTAAGTACCCATGATTATAAGCAAATTAGCCCAAGTGTGGGGCAAATGCAAAGAAATCAACTTTGTTAGGAGTAGTTACAGAAGTTTAAACTAAGGAGCTTAGGAAAGATAAACTTAGGAGCAATATCCTATTTCTCAATTGGTAGCAAAATGAGGCCTGATGAGAATTCTGTTAACCAAGACAGGGTATTTGGATATACCCACTTTTTCATAAGATGTCAAGCATCACTGGATTGGTCTGGCCAGAATAAACTAACAATCATAAGGCTGCACAAAAACTGATGCCTGTACTATACCATGAATTTAGCCAAGGGGGGGGGTCCAATTTAGACAACTCAGCTGCCGAAGCAGCATTACGCAGTTCCATTATAAAACCTTTTCATATATCTTTGCTTTTTGAATTCAAAGTTCCTAGTATTCCATGGAACTGTAATGGCATTAATTTTAATGCCTGTATCCTGTGTCAGCATGTTTTAATGTTGCCAGAAAAATGTCAGAATCATGTGGATGAATTATGTTTCTTTTCTAGAAAGTAAAAGAGATGGTAAGGTTATCACAATTAGTGGCTCAGTGTCCTTCTGTTTTAGGATGCTTCCTGTCGGAAAATTTTTAAAAGGAAATTGAGAGAAACTAAGACACCTTAAGTATTTTAAAACAACAAATGGCTATGTGTAGTGAGACCCTGAACACACACACACACACACACACACACACACACACACACACACACAAAATAGATAATAGTTTAGGGGAGATAGCTTGACAGTCTAGGTGCCTGCCTGGCAAGCACAAAGTCCCAGGCTTGATTGCCAGTAGAGTACCCTGTGGGCGCTGGAAGCCGGGCTGTGCAGTGCTAGCCACCCAAACCAGGCATGGTGATGCACCCCTGTAATCCCAGTGCTGAAGAAGAAGGAAGGAAGGAAAAAGGAAGGAAGAAGGAAGGAAGGAAGGAAGGAAGGAAGGAGAGAGAAAGGAAGATTTAAAAATAGGTAATAGGAATAAAGCAATATAGATCTTTTACAAAAATGAGGGAGTCAAACACATGGAATGGGGCTGATGGAGACGACAAAAACAGTTAAGGTGTGTTAAGTATATTTATCACCTGTCCCAAGGAATGCAATTCTTATGTCCTTCAGACATGTGCTAATAAAAAAAATGTTTAAAAAAATGAAGATTGAAATTCTGCATCTACTCTGCTTGCTAAATAGTATATTTGAGGAAGGAAAACACTTTCTAATTTCCCTGACTGTGGTAAATGCTTTTTCTTATTTATCGATGGAAATAATAAATACTAGTGATGGCTTAGATTAATAGCCAATGGGTCCCAACACCTTCATTTCGATAAGACTGGAAAATTGTTTGAAAGCATAATCCTAGTTTAAAGAAACCACATTTACAGTTCTGAATGAATTAAAAAATGATTACCATTAAACTTGCGCAGCAAATGATCAAACACTAGCAGGCTCTCAACACTAAATTACCTTCTAGAAAACTACCATTAGACATCGAAAATGGATTCATATGAAAAATAAATTGGTAAGTGGCAGATGCTTTAATGGTATTTTTACGAAAGAATAATCCCATGATGCATCTCTCCTACACCTGTGTAATGGAGACTTTAATTGAGAAAATGCATAGAAATGTAGCTAGAACCCTGGAACCCAAGCTCTAAAGTAGCATTTAAAATATGTTTTATAAAATTATTGCTGAATTATACCATTAAAATATTAAAAGTATAACAGTAAAATTCATAATAAACATCGAATATAATAGGCCCACTGATAGAGACTAAATATAATTTAGTATGAAATCTACCCTTTAAAATGTATGCTGAAAATCGATTGTAGACATATTAATGAGTCACTTTCCATAAGCAAAATAATTTGGTTCCTGGATGTATTTAATCTACTATGGGCTTTTTCTGCATTTCTTTTCACTTTACTTATAAGGATGAGATAGCATTGGTGTATTTCAATGAAAATTCATCATATAACTCAGTTGTATTCACATTTGTAGTGAAGAAGCTTATTTACCAATTTCTTCGCAGATGTCTCTTGGGTTTCACTGTACGCAGGAAATAGTGTCTAATTAGCACTTTTATGTGGCATTCACAAACAATCTTGTTAGTTCATTACTTTTTAATATTTGCATCAGTCTTCTAAAGCAGATTAAGAGCAACTGCAATTTCCATATGCAAGATCTGGTAACTATAAAGCTCAGAAAATACTCACTTTAATCAAAACCATTCTACAGTATTGTCTTTTCCATTTATTTTGCCCACAATTCTTTTCAGTCTAGCCAGGCTCTCACATCAGATATTTCAGCAAATTTTATTTTAATGAATAATGTAGGCATTTTAGTTTGACCTATTTTTTCACTAATGAAAGAAGCAAAATTAATAAGCATTGTCATTTATTCATCTGGCAAATAAAAACCATTACTTCTTGTATTTTTCAAGATAGTGAAACGCTGCTATTGATAAAATACTTAAAGTTATATTTTCCCATTAAAATTGTTCTTGGAGAAATTATAAAAATGATGATGGCAACTAAAAAAAATAGGTGTACAAAAAAGTCATATTTTAATTTACAAAATACCTTAATTTTTCCTGGAAAAAGCTACACAGATGTTATTTGAACTGTATTTTCTGCAATGCTTGCAAAATATTATAAGCTTTTTCAGGCTGTTTTATGTAAACTAAATAAATCTGCTTTATCTATGGATATATTTGAGGACTCAAAAGAAGACCTTTCTGGCTAAAGGTTTTTGCACAGAGTAGCACAAATTTAGATAGGTGAGGTAACCAGCTCCAAAGTCTACAGAACCTATGGACATCCAGAATTTGTATTTCATTCTTTTTTTTTTTTTCGTGGTGGAACCAGGGATTGATCTCAAGCCCTTGCGCTTGCCAGGGAAGAGCTTATATCACTAAGCCATCTCCCCGGTCTCTTGTATTTCATTCTAAGTAAATTGGCTAGGCTTATTTTATTATTTAGAGACAAGCATGCATGATTTTTCTATGTATATATGATAATGTCCCATGGTAATATCGGCTGGCTTCTGGGCCTCATATACAGCCAATAAAATATTCACTGAACAATGCTTCCCCATACCTAAATGCGACTCTACCAGCAAACAAAAATTATTCAGTTAATCTTATTTGATGTGCAAGACCCAATGCATCTATTCTAAGCATCAAGTATGCTTTACTTTTTACCTCTATAAATACAAACAAAAACTACTACTTTGATACCTTTGAAAGTGGTTACTGAAAGTACAAAATCCATATACTAAAACCTAAGGAAAAACATTTCATTGAGAATCAAACATCTACTGAATCTATACAATGTAGCCATCTTTTCTTTCTTTATTATTTTATTAGAAACAGAGCATTTATTTTCATTAAATCATTTTGACTCTTGATATTAGTTAATTTTAAGATAATGGAAACATAATTTCTTTGCTCTATTTTATTCTTCAAAGCTAGACTCAAAGGTAGCCTCTGTAAATTTATCTCATTAAATTTCACTTTTTTATTTTAAGTCTATTCTTACAATATTCTCTGTGACTTAAAAATATTTTATCTTTAAGATAATAATGCACATTTTATTCTCATATCAAATTAAGGCATTAAGTTTTAGATATGTTTTGAAGACCACTGATAGGAAGACATAAGATTGTTTCACTATAGATTCTTGAGGTACTGCACTGCAGATTTTCACAGTTAATCAGTTTCAAGAATATCTATTTATGAATTACTGAAATGCACAAGAAGCATATAATGACATGTTTTGCTCAAAACTTTTATTATTCATGCTATTAATATGGATTCCCCTTCAAAGAGATTGCACATAAATTCATTTTGAAAATAATGACTTATGTCATATAGAGGGCTAGCAAAAGTCTTCCATCTTCTATAATTATGTCCTTAAGCTATGTACATACCTACACATTAAAAGTATCATATTAATTTTAAATTTCCTAGTTAACGAGGAAACATGCATAAATATGAAATGTTTGAAACTTAGAAATTCACCTGCCAAAATGCTTTCTTCGGTATTTGAGGTATGTTCACATAGATCCAGAAATCAAGATTTCCAACATATATTCTAAGTGTCCTTTAGAATAAAGTCACACTTAGAGAACTTGAAAAGATTATGCAAGTTTCAGTGGAATGATCATTTGTACTTAGTACCCCTTCACAAATTAAGAAATTTTCTTTCTTATACCTTATTTGCTCTTTTTCCATTTCTTTCAGGTTAATTTTTTCTACTGTTTTTCTAAGCCATACATTTAATATTTGTTTACCTAGGAAACATACTTTTATCAGTTCACAAAAGTTTTGTTGTAGTTTCCTAATAATGCTACCAGTCTCCACATTGTGCAAAGGGATACATCAGAGCACATGACCATAGCAAAAAGGTAATGTGAATATCATATATTCTATCAGTAGCTAATAGACTCATCTCAGAATTTTTGGAAATTGTATCTATTTGAGAGTTGGAAGAGTGATTAGAAATAGTTTTTGTTTATGTAAAAATAAATTATCAAATGATCATCAACAAGTAGTAAAAACATAATTTATAACTGATAAATCAAAAATACAAAGGAAGGTCCATAGAGATGGCTCATTAGAATAAGCGCTTCCCAGGCAAGAGCAAGGGCCTGAGTTCAATCCCTGGTGGCACACACACACACACACACACACACGCACACACAGGAAAATAGTTGCTTTTGTTCCTCACTTAAATTGGATGCTAGACATATATAACAAGAAATGTAACTTTTGTATCTGAAAAGGTCAGTCAAATCCCTCAGCATTTATCCTGAAACCCAGTACCCAGATCCTTTGTCAGTGTCAGCCATATTGATGAGTCACGGCCATTGCTTGACCAATTTTCTGTCTGTGAAAGCCTGAGAGAATGTTTTCTC
>NDGM011179277.1:0-23174 GCA_002564305.1 Octomys mimax | reverse complement strand
CCAGGCACCGCGGTGGGCGACAGGCCAGGAGGGGCGTGAGGCAGAGGCGGCTCCAGCCAGCAGTCTGGGCATGCCCACCCCTCGGACACTGGCGAGGACCAACCAGCAGCCTGTGGGTCCCAGAGGGGCCAAGGGGCCCCACAAAGGGGTGGATGTCCTGCAGAGTGGCGTGGGCAGCCCCTCTGTGCCCAGCAGGGACCCTGGCTTGCTCCTGCTCTGCTCTGAGCACGGGCTCCTGAAGGCCTCCTTGAGCAGCCCCTGTGCTTGCAAGGATCTGAGCTTTGCCGTCCCCATCTCAGGGCGTCATCTCTGAGCTGGCTTGGGGACGTCAAGGGTGGCACCACAGTGCTGAGGGCCTGAGTCCCCCCATGCACTTTTGGATACAGCCCAGCCTGGGGTTGGGACTTTGCAGCTTTGGTGGCATTCCACATGTGAGCTCCAGGAGCCGGCACTGTGCTGAGCACATTGAGTTTAGTAAACCCCTGGACCCGCCCAGACACCCACGGGGTGCATTTGTTAGTGCCCACATTTCACAGTCAAGGAAGCTGGGGCACAAGGAGTGGCAGTAGCTTGCCGGGCCTTGGGAGTAGCAAGTGGGTGTGTGGGGCCAGGGAACCCAGTGGTCTCAACTGCAGGGGCTGGGAGGGGACCACCTAGAGATGCAGACTGAGGCTTGGGGACTTTGACCAGGAGTGCAGGTCACGTGGCACTGGGCAGGAAGGGAAGCGAGTCCCCACTCCCTCCTTGGTCCATCCGGCTGCACGGGGTGCCCTTGGTGCTGACTTGTGGGCTCCATCCTCCAAGGAAAGCTCTGGCAGCCGTGGCCCACCTGGAAGTTGGACCCTGGAGTGGAAAAGTCTGTCAGAGCAGCTGTTCCCACCCCTTGGGAAGCACAGCAGGGTCCCCCGCTCTGGTTCTTCCAATATACAAAGTGATCCCTGGGCAGATTCTATGCGGCCTTGGTGGTAGCTGAGGTTTTCCCATGCCTTGGTGGGGGTGGGGCAGGGCAGAGCCTCAGGCAGCCCTGGGTCTGCAGTCAGGTTTGGAAGTCACGGCGCTGAGTGACATCCTGTCTGTGTGCTGCAGCAGAGCTGGGTGTACTACCTTCACCGCTGGGATGACCTGTAGAGTGTGTGTGTGTGTGTGTGTGTGTGTGTGTGTGTGTGTGTCCCGGCCTGTGCAGGGGTACACAGATTTGCGTGGGGGCGGGGGTCACATCAAGCCTAGTCAAAGGGAAGAAGCAGAACTGTCCCCGGCCCAGCTTGGGGGGCTGGGTCGGGAAGGGCTAGAGGCAGTCAGAGGCTCACTGCCTCTGGTGACAGGAGGTTCACCATCCCCCCTTTCATGTTTCTAAATCTTTCCTCCTCAATGGTGGAGGGAGAACTCAGGCCTTGCTCCCTCCTGCTGGACATTCTGCCATGGGGATGCCCTGGACTCCTGTGGGCCGCTGCGGGGGGCGGGTGCTGGGAGGCTGCCTCCCTACCGGGACTCCATCCCTCCCGCCCCCTGTGAGTGACATGGGGATGTGTGCTTTGCTCTGCTGCTTGGCTTCCGGGGCCCATGGGTGACCTGCTTGGTGCTGGAGCAGCCCTGCTAGCGGCCACACAGTGTTCACACGGCAGCAGGGGAGGGCTGGGCCAGAGGACGCTGGTGCCTGCTGTGGTCCCCTCCCAGCCCATCTACACAGGGGGCGGAGGTGGGACTGACATTGATAATGAGAGTTTTGGCGCCTTGGCGCTAGAGAGCAGACCTCCATGGGGGGCTCCCTCCCTTCCTGGGATGTAGGCAGGCAGCGCCTGCCCGCAGCTCTGGGGTCTCACTGTGTGGCCGCTGCCCAGCCTCGCTGCCCAGGGCCCAGAGCCACTTACACCATGCTTGGCCCCTGCCCGCACCAGCTGGTAACTGATGGATAATTCCTGTTTTTCTTAAGCGCAGTTCCGTATTGCCTGCTGCCTCCTTTCCCCTCCCAGAGCTGCACAAACACCTCACAGCCCTCAGTGACTGCGGTGTGAAGGGGGGTCTCTGGCTTCTGCTGCTCTGCGCCCACCGTGGGCCCGCAGCCACGGATGTCTGTCTGTCTGGGCCGGCCTTCCTGGATGGCAGGACTGCTGTGCAGGTGCCAGCCCTCAGCTCACAAGCTCATGTGCACGTGGACATGGGCATGTGTTTGCACCCACACACATACACTGTACGTGCTCAGACACGGGCACCCGTGGACACGGTGTGCAGTGCGGTCTCCCTGGTGGCTGTCCAGGGTCCAACCACCCTCACCCCACAGGAAGCCCACAGGCATTCGGTGCCAGGAAAGGGCCTGTGAGCAGGGTAGCAGGGAGCCAGGTGGTGCTGCTGCTTCACTTCTGCTCCTGTGGGTACCCAGCTGGGAAGGGGACCATGTGGCAGCAGCACACAGGGGCTCACTGTGTCCCTCACCCACTTGGGACCTGGGGGGCAAAGGGAAAGGTCACTGTCTGAGCAGGGGCCTGGTGCCTCATGGGTACCTCCGTGGGGTGGACAGGGCCACTGGGGCTGGACCACAGAGGAGAACATCATGGGCATCCATGGTCAGTTCTGTGGCCTCTGTGGGGTTCTGGGGAGTCAGGACATGGGCAGTGCTCTCGCCTGGCTTCTGGGCCCTGATGTCCACCCCATCCCAGGGCCATTCCATAGCTGGCAGTGTTGTGGTAGCTGGTCCCTCTCCGGCAGGGACAAGCAGGGTAGTTTCCTCTCCCAGTCAGAACAGCCCTATGCCCTGGGCATCTGGAGTCTGCCAGCCCTGCCCAGCCCCTTCCTGCCCAGCTCTGCAAGACGTTCAGAGCAGGCTGTGCGGCCGGGCAGGAAGCCCACGTAATCGGAAGCGCGCTCAGCACGGCATCAGTGGGCTTGTTGGAGGCAGGCTCCGGGGCACAGCCAGCAGCCTGCAAGGCAGCCGAGGGGGCTCAGGGGGCCCCGGTGTCCTGGGCTCTGGCATGTGCGGTGGGGGCAGCTCCTTGGGGCATGAGAGCCCCCTCCGGGCAAGGCGGGCGGGCAGGACGAAGGCCCGACATGGGATTCCTGGGGAGGACGAGTCTGAGTCAACACTAATGGATTCGCAGAAAACTTTCCAGCCCCTCGGAGGTTTGCAGGCAGAGAATAGCGGAGGTGTCCCAACATGACTGTGGTATCAGTTGCGTTATCCTAAAAGTTTATGGAATGCATAAGTGGAATTAATACCTTTTACTGGCACCAGGAGCAATTATGTGTATTTAAAGCCGAGGGAAGAGTTCTAACAATGTTTATTGTGGAGATGAAACGTGGATTATTAGGGGAAACAAGAGCACTTAGAGAGAAATTGCCGCGATTTCTCGCATTGTGACAGCTCCAGAGGGCGACAGAGCAGGATGCTTAGGCTCGGTCGGTGAGGCCTGGTGGCCTGAGGTGGGGTCACAGCTCTGGGCCTGGAGGCCCTGAGTCCTGGAGCAGCCACACTGCACACCCCTGCGGCTCCTGGAGGGGCCATGAGCCGGCGCCCTTGAGGGACAGGATTCCACCATGGGGTCCCCTGGGGCTGAGGCTGAGCCAATCTGTGTTCAGGAAGAAGCGCCCATTTCTCAAGGCTGATTTCCAGAAAGAGACAGCTGTGCGGACAACTCTGGAGTGGGGCTGCCCACAGCCCCACGTGCTGGTCCCTCACCGGGGTGGGTGGGTTTTCCTGCTGTCCACCACACAGAGGAGAGACTAGGGCAGGGCAGGCCCAGGCGCTGCCAGTGCTCCGCAGAGCAGCTGACTGCCCCCTCCATCCCGAGCCCTGCTGTGCTCTGCGAGAGGAGAGCCACCCTTGCTGGGGGAGCTCTGTGGCAGAGGTGAGGAGGCACTGACCCCAGAATCCTGCTGCTTGGGCTGAGGGAAAAGACTCCCAGGGGAGCTCCATAGCGGCAAGCTCCTCTCCCTGTGCGGAGGAGGGGCATTGCCCCCCTTCATCACTGGGTGACAAGTGGCAGTTCCCTGGAGCTCCAGGATGAAGGTGCTAGTGTCCAACCTCCAAGGGAAAGAGGTGCCCAGCATGTCCCATGTGCAGCCCGGGATGGGCCTACCCTGCCCATGGCATCCCAGCTCTGCCAGTCCTTGTGGGAAAGTCCCACAAGGGAGCTCCAGGCCCCCTCTGGAACGGAGCTCAGCTGGAGTGGGTCCTGGGTGACCCGAGCCCTGGCCGTGAAGGCATCCCGCTGCATCCCTGCCCCCTGCAGGCCAGGGTTCAGGGGACAACACCTTGGCTTCTCAGGTCCCTCTTGCAAGCCTGAGGTGCACAGACAGGCGGCCCCACAGTCCTCTGGTCTGCCTCGTGGAGAAGGTCCTGAACTCCCTGGGCACTCTGTCCTTTCCTACGTGGGCCAGCAGAGGCTCATAGGGTAGCGCGCTGGACAGGTGGCAGCAGGAGGCTCAGAGACCAAGGCAGAGGGCTCAGGGTTTTCTGGGAAGCTGGCTGGCTGGTGAATCTGTGGGCAGAGAAGCTTCTTAAAATGCTGCCACCCCTCAGAGCCACCGCAGGGGCACGCCCAGCAGGCCAGCCACTCCCCCGGCAGTGCCAGCTGCAGCCGCCTCAGCCCCTTGCCCTTCACACTGCGTATGTGTGGGCCCAGCTGCAGCTCTTGGGCCTCAGGGAAGATGTGGCTATGTGGGGCTGAGCTGAGGCTGCCCCTGCAGGCCCTGGCTCTGAGCAGGAGTGCTCTCAGCCAAAGTCAGGGCTCCAGAGGAGCCCCCTGTGCCTGGGAGGCTGTCGAACACTTAGGAGTTTGGTGAAAACCTAGACTGAAGCCCACTCTTACCTTAGAAGGGAGAGATGACCACCCCTCCTGCCCCAACTGCAGGACCCTCTGTGCCACTGCATAGAATGACCACAGCTGGTGGCCCTGTCCTTGCTGCAGTTCAGGGGGGGTGAGGTATGGCTCAGTGAGCGAGCGTCCTGGGGTAGGCCCCTGTCAGAGCACCCCACACTCCAGGAGCTGGAGGATCCAGGGGCAGCTCACTGCGGGTGCCTGTCCCCAGGTGCCAGGGTAGATGGGCATGGGCTGGCCAACTGGCCAGGTGGGAGACCCGAGATGAGCATGATGCCCTGGACACAGCCCTGTTCATGTCCCTAGAGCTCTGCCTGCCACCCCCTCTGACCCTGAGGTCCCATGGTGGTGACCCGGGTCACAGATAGGAGCAGACAGGGCCTGCCTCTTGCAGGGGTTCCCACTGGTCCCTCACAAGGACCCCAACTCTGGGCAGGGCCAGCAAGGCCAACTCAGCACCTCAGTCACAAAACAATGGTCAGCCCCACCCCCGACAGCTGTGGTCCTCAGTCCTCGGGGCCCAGCAGAACAGCCCCAGCCATGGCCTGCTCGGCTCCCGACCATGACCTGAGGAACCAGTGGTGTTTGAGGCCACTCTGCCTGGTGATGGGGCTGAGGTTTGGTGGGAGAAGAGAGCCCAGAGCAGTTGCTAAGACCTCAGTGATCCCAGAGGTGTGCGAGTCCCTCCCTCACCCAGAAGAAAGCCAGCCAAAGTGTCCTCTCACCCCAGCTGGCTCTGCGCTATCTCCCTGGAGGGAGGTGGAGGCAATTGCCCCCAGGGCGGGCGCTAGGTCCTGGACCCCATCTCTGTCCTCTCTAGGCAGCCGCTGTGGTTTTCCCCATACCCACTGGGAGGAACTCACCCTGTTCTTGGCAGCTCACAGGGTGCAAAGGAACACTCAGGTTCACTGGTTGATGCAATGGAGGCAGACAGTGAACCCCAAGGGGCGCAGGAGTTCCTGTTAGCCTGGCCCCACCCCCAGGGCTCCCAACAGCTGTTCCAACAAGGGGTGAACCTGAGCCATCTAGGGGTTGGCTTGACTGACTAACCCCTGGCCATTAGTGACTGGCCTGACCGGATCCCCCACTTCTCCTAGGGTGGTCGGTGGGGGTGAGGTTGCAGGACCAGCCCTCATCCAGCCCTGGTCTTGCTCTTTCTCCTGACCAGCCCCCACCCCCAGCCACCTGGGAGCTGACAGTCTTCAGGGGCTTATTAGCATAATAAAGATGTTGTCCCTTTGAAGAGTCTTGGGATGTTAGGAGTTGTATGCCAGGAACCCAGGAGGAGGACCAAGGACACATTTCACAATATTGCCCGGCCCAGCAGGCAGCCAGCAGCGGCAGCGCAGTGCAAGCACCGTCCATCCCGCTGGCAGTTCAGGATGAATCTTTAGCTCTCCTGTGGGCTGGAGGCTATGGGGGTTGGGGCAGGTGCAGGAGCCCTGTGGAGAAGGTGGGGTCCCCCAGCTGGCATCCACTGACCACTCTTCTGGCAATGGCCCTGGCCCTACTCAGGTGTCCCAAGCCCTTCCTGCAGGCTGAGCCCCAGCCCTGCAGCCTGTGGCAGGGCCCCTAGGTTCCCAAGCCTCCTGAAAGCCTGCCAGGGTCCCCTGTGTGGGCATGCTCCCCTGGGACCTGCAGGGCCCCAGGTCTCGGCGGGCAGTGTCCCCTCCTGAAGGCTGCTCCAGCTGGCCCTTGGCACACCTCACCCGAGGGGCACATTCCTGTTCCTAGCTAACAGCCCTTGCGGTCTTTCTGGGCACACTGGCTGTGACCTCTGCACTCACTGGAGCCCCGCCCCCTGGTTCCTAAAGCTCCGCTGGTGCTCACGGACCGATGAGAAGGTACCCTAAGACAGGTTGGGGTGACCATCACACCTACCCCCTTCTGCTGGCCTCCCACTTCCAGCAGCTCCCTGCCAAATGCAGAACCAAGAGGGTGTGGGGCTGAGATGGCACTCTCAAAGGCAGAGCTGGCCCTGGGCCAGTGTCACCATGACCCAGGGACTGTGGACCGGGTTCCTCAGAGTGCTGGGGCTGGCCTGTGCCCACGGAGTCTTGTGCTGGGTTCTGTGGGTCAGCTGGAAGCTGTTCTGAGGGCCCATGGCGTAGGGGTCCATGGCCGAAGGGAGGAGAGAGGGGTCCCTAGATGGTGTGTGCACACACGGGTGGGGGCGACGGATGAAGCCGGGCTGTAAAGACCACTTCAAAAACTAAAAGCCCCCACTGCGGACCCAGGCTCCCAGAATCTGTTGTAACAGATTCACCCAAGCTGGTTAACGGTATTTGTGGTTTGCAAGATGCTACATGTCCCGGGAAAATGACAGACAAGTTATTATCACCTCTGCACTGTGCTCCTGCCCAAACCTGCCCGTGCCAGGCACCCAGCTGCTGAGAGTGGGTGCCAGGAAATTAACAGCCCCGCAACATGCCCGCCCCCACCCGCCCCCTCCCACCCTCTCACCCGCTGCCCCAGCCAGCCCCACCAGGCTCAGGGCTCCCAGCCAGGGCAGGCCCATCGTGGGCTGGGGTGGGGAGGGGTCGGGTAGAGCCGTGGTGGCAGGGACAGTGCTTGGGCGAAGCGTTTCCAAATACACGCATCCGAACAGGCAAGTCTAGACGGCTCTGTGTCAACAGCCGAAGATAAATAAGATTTTATCGGCTCGGAATCTGTTGAAACACATCCACCTAGCGGTTCCAGGGGAGAAGGAGGTAGGAGGGGGCGCAGGCGGAGGGAGCGTCTCCTTGGACCTTCTGCGGGAGGCGCACTCGCCTGCAGGGCCAACTGCGGGGTCCTGACTCCACCGGATGCCACGAGCCATGCCAGAGGAAGACTCTGGGGCATCGGGCAGGACTGAAACACTCCAGTCCTGTGGCCCCCATGTTCCCAAGCCCCCACTCGGATGCTCCAGGCAACTGGAAGCCACAGGCTGCCAGTCTCGCCAGGATCTGGCCATGTGTCCAGCCCACTGCTGTGGGCATGATCCGTGCCTTGGGCACCTCTGAGGGAGGGGGCCTTATGCAAGCCTGGGGGTGAGAGATGGCATTCAGCTTGCCCAGGACAGCGGTCCTTCAGTCCCCACCCCAGACCTTCGGACTAGGGGCTGCTGTTTGTCCCTGTACTAGCGGGCTCCAGAGGCGAAGGCCTGGCCACTCTGCGTGGTACCTGGGACAGCTCCCGGCGCCAGCTCCTCCCCGGGGCGGAGCGTCTACCGCACCCCTGTCCAGCGCCTCCGCTCTGGCCTTCGCTTTCCCGGGCTCTCCCGCGCCCCACAGGCTGCACCGCCGCGTGTATCGGCCAGGGCCTCTCTCACAGCTCACAGTTCCCCAGGACCGGGCGGGCTGGGGTGTCGCACAACCGCCCGACGGAGGTAGAGCCGGCAGGTCCGGAGCTGCGGACAGGCTATTGGGACTCGCCCTCCGAGCTGCAGGGGATGCCTGCAGCTACGCCCCAAACGCCATTCCTGCTTCTTCCTGGGGAGCAGGGTTGGGGAGCCTGGCCTCTGCTCCAGGCGTGTCAGGGCTGCCCAGGAATGTGGTCGCAGGGCCCTGTCATACCCGGCTCCGCCCCGTTCCCATCCCATCTTGGCCCAGTCTCAGGCTGGGGCTGAGCCTGAGGAGGATGGAGCCCCTGGGTGGTCAGCCCTGCAGCGGGACTTGGGACCCAGAGCCTGCCTATCCCTGGGATTCCCTGCCCACTGCAGGGAGCCATCACCCCCTCACCTGTTAAGGTGGCAGACACAGGCTGCCACTCACACCCTCTGGCTTCTGGGGCTCTGCATGCCGTGAAGTTTCAGGCAGAACCACAAAGGGATGTGTTTGAGCCCAAAGCCACCTGCAACGTCCCTGGTCCCCCTGTTAACTGTGACCTGGGCTCCACCTGACAGGGCCACCCTTCAGCCCACTTTCCTTAGCTGGCAAGCAGTAGGTGTTCAAAAGATGCTCACAGTGATTAGCCCTGGAGGACACACTATTCTGAGGTGGGTCCTCCTCTAGGAAGCACCCCTGGGCTGGGACACCACCCTGCACCTGCGTGGTGCTGGGGTCCTCTGTGGAGTCAACATCTGAGTACCTTTCCTGCTACCTGCACCACACCAGGGGGCAGGGGCAAGGCTGCTCCTCTCTCCCTCCAGGGCCCTGGTCTGGGAGACCCTGTGTGCTGCACACGGTAGGTGCTTCACCAGTGACCTGCAGGGTTAGCTCACCAGGGAGCACCTGGGGCCTCAGAGATGTCCGGTAGTCTTTCTTCCACTGCCAGCTCTGTGTCCCTCTTGCCTACCACCATGTGGTCCCCTCCCTCTGCTCCCAATCTGCATGGATAGAGACCACAACACAATGCAGCTGGAGGCGAAGCCCCCAACACTGGCTCCTGGACGTGGAGTAAGGCCCTGTGCCTCGTGGGCCCTAGGACCACAGGACCCCACTGGGGACTGTGTCACATCCCTGGGGGCATGGCGACCACTGTCTCTTGGAAGGGCTGGTTGGAGGGATGGAGGAGCAGTGGTCATCCCCAGAAAGCAAGCCGAGCACACACCTGTTCCCTGGGCAAGGGCCAGGCCAGCAGGAGTGGGAGCAGCACCCTGCCAGGGCGCTTTCTGCTCTCCAAACAGTGCCCAGCCCCACCCCTGCAGGGCTCCCCCCCCCCAGCAGTGTCACCATCTGGTCCCAGTCTTGTGCTTGCTGCAGGTCCACAGTGGGGGCCTTGGTCTGTCGGAGTTGGGTGGTTCCATCTTCCTTGGCAAAGGTCAAGTAGCACCCCTGTTCCTTCCCTGGCTCTGCTAGCAGCCCCTTGTCTCTGGCCTCTGCCAGCTGTACCAGGGCGATGGAGCCTCTTCCAGGGTACTTGAGACTGGTGTGGCTTGTGAATCAGAGTCGCTAGGGCTCAGGTGGGCACAAAGAATCAGGTGGGGTGGAAACTGCCTTCCGACCAGCGCTCATGTGGAAATGAGTGGTGGTCCCCGGGCCTCGCAGGGCACCCAGGTGGAGAGCCCCACAGGTAGCTCCACGGGTAGCAGCATCCGAGGCCCCTGGGTCAGGCTCCATGGCGGCCTGGACTCTGGCCCTCTTGTCTCCTCAGGTCCTGGGCTGAGGAAGGGATCTTTGTAGTTCCAGCATCCCTGAGAGTTTGCTGAGCTGGCGACTGAGTCCGGGCGTGGTGGTGCATGCCTGTAATCTCAGCGCTGGGGAGGCTGAAAGCAGGAGGATCACTACGAGTCTGAGCTGCATAGTGAGACCCTGTACCAAATTCATCAAAAAATAAAAATAAAAAAAATAAATCCGGCCCAACTCCGCAGACCCCCAGCTCAGGCCCTGCGTCCAGCAGCAAGTCCCGGGTAGAGGGAGAAGGTCCCCTCACCTGGAAGGGGGCCAGCGGTGCGTACAGCGATGTCATCAGAGCCTGGAAGAGGTTGGGGCGGGGGCGCAGGCTGGCGCGGGCGGCAGTGGAGCCGCCGGCCTCACCCTGCGCCCCCTGCAGTACTCCCCGATGCTGAAGAAGCTTTACTGCCAAATCGCCAAGACGTGTCCCATCCAGATCAAGGTGTCCACGCCGCCGCCCCCGGGTACCGCCATCCGGGCCATGCCCGTCTACAAGAAAGCGGAACACGTGACCGATGTCGTGAAGCGCTGCCCCAATCACGAGCTCGGGAGGGACTTCAACGAAGGTGAGGCCCCGGGCGGCTGCTGCAGCACCACGGCCAGCAGCCCGGGCGCCCGAGGGATGGGGGCGGGACCGGAGGCCAGGAGTGGGCGGGGCGGGGCAGGCGCTGGGGAGGAGTCTGGGGGCGCCGTGGGGCCCTTCCAGCGTGCCTGGAGAGCCAGCGCTGGGGGTGCAGAGCGGCGGGGGTCAGGCTCAAGCGCTGAGCTCTACCTGGACACTGCAGGGCCAGGCTTTGTGGTACTAGCTGTGCTGCCCAAGCTCGCCTAGCGGTGGCCAGCCCAGGGCGGGGCCCCTCTCTGAAGCAGCGTCCCCTCCCCACAGGACAGGCTGCCCCAGCCAGCCACCTTATCCGCGTGGAAGGCAACAACCTCTCACAGTATGTGGATGACCCTGTCACCGGCAGGCAGAGCGTCCTGGTGCCCTACGAGCCCCCGCAGGTAGGCCAGGGCCGGACAGAGGCACGGGGCACACTGGGTAGCACAAGGGTCCCTGCTCCGGGCCTGCATGTATGCCGGCTCTTCCTCCTTGGTATCTGGCACGAGGTGGTCGTGACCCCTCACCATGTGCACCCATACCCTGGGCCTCCGTGTGCCCAGCTGTGCCATGAGGTGGGTCGACAATCTCCAGGTTCTGCCAGGCTCTGGATCTGTGACAAGCAGAAAGGACCCCGAGGCTCTTGCGCCCAGGGCCGACAGAGGCAGGAGGCCAGGGCACTCTTGGGGTAGCCAAGTCCCTGCTGTGGCCGGGGTTGAGGAAGGGGCCACTAGGTTGGGCTGGCAGACCAAGGGAAGGCAGCTGGAGAGGCTGAGGCCTGGACTCCAGAGCAGAGGGGGCTGCGTGAGGAGAGACCTCCAGGGTGGTTGATATCCATGCAGGCATGCAGGCAGGGCCTGGAGAGGGTGCAGGTAGACGGTGGGGCATGCAGGAAGCAGTTAACCCGGAGTGCCTAAGGGGTCTGACCTTTAACCTGAAGCCAGCAGGAGGTTCTGGGGTGGGATGGGGTCATTAGAGTGAAAGGCTGGGGTCCAGGGCACCCTGTGGTTGATGGTGGGACAGTGCATTGGAACTGTAGCTTCTCAGGGAGGGCAGGTGACCACAAGGCCTGTTGTGAGACCAGCCCCCACAGCCCCATCCCAGGGCCCCCTGACCCTTTCAACCACCAGGACTGGGCCCTGGCCCTCCCTCTGCGGTGTCCCACCAGGCCTGCCGGAAAGCAGCTCGCTCACCCCTGGCAGTTGTTTTGTAAAACACTCTTGGCATGTGTATTCTGACCAGGAACACCAGGAAAACTGCCCCATGTTCAGTCCGCAGCACCCCCGGGGACAGGAGTCCTGGCTGGGTTCATATCTCAGTTCTTCCCAAAACTCCCTGAGAGGCTGGGTGAGGACAGGCTTTCCAGGGATGGCTTGGTCCTTCTCTGAGCAGCACCTCATACCCTTTTGGCCCAGAGGAGCTCACAGCACACAAGATCTGTGTGCACATCTGTTCATATGCAAAGCACATACCTTCCACAAAGATCTGCACACCCAGGCATGCAGCACACACAAGGCCCCCAAGGCCTGTGCACACACACACACTCTCAGGGCCTTGGGGCCTGTCATCGGCCTGTGTCAGGGGAGGCAAACTAGCCATAGACTCTGTGCTTCCCAAAGGGCTGATGTTGCTTAGAACCCAGGGCCAGCTCAGTGCCAGTGCCCAGTGCGCTGGATGGGTGGATGGATGGGCGGGCGAATGGATGAGTGAACGAATGGATGGTATGCAAATGGCCTGATGGGTGAAAGGATGGACACATGGTGGTGGGCTGATGGGCGAGGACATGGACGGGCAGTGGATGCCTGAGCAGGTGAAGAGGGCAGGTGAGTGGGAGTGGATAGGACAGTGGGTGGGTGGGTGAGTGGGAGCTGCGTGGGTGATACTGGCACAGAGGGGCCCTCGCCCACCCCCACCTAGAGCCAGGGTCAGGCTGGAGGCCTCCAGGCCGGTGGGCACCCGGGTGCTGATGTCACACCCTGGGGGCCTTCCACGCACAGGTGGGGACGGAATTCACCACCATCCTGTACAACTTCATGTGTAACAGCAGCTGTGTGGGCGGCATGAACCGGAGGCCAATCCTCATTATCATCACCCTGGAGACCAGGGAGTGAGTCTGCGGCGGTGGTGGTGGTGGTGGTGGAGTTAGGCGGGGGCGGGGCGGCGAGGGGGGCGGGGGCGGTGGGGCGGGGCGGAGCCAGCCCTGCAAGAGCCAGGCAGGGCTTGCCGCTGAGCCTTAGAGGCCAGCTGGAGAGGGGAGTCTTGGGAGAGCGCTGCTGCTGGGGGCAGAGTGAGGGGGTGGCTGTGGCAGGCCGGGCTTGGGCCCTGGACACTTACAGCTCCCCCTGTTTCCACTCAACAGCGGGCAGGTGCTAGGCCGCCGGTCCTTCGAGGGCCGCATTTGTGCCTGTCCTGGGCGTGACCGTAAGGCAGACGAGGACCACTACCGTGAGCAGCAGGCACTGAGCGAAAATGCTACAAAGAACGGGGCTGCCAGCAAGCGTGGTGAGCGGGCTCCATCCAGGTACCGGGCGGGCCATGAGGCAGCACGGTGGGGTAGGGTGACAGCTGGCACCCAGCGACGAACTCGGTCGGCTGTCTCTGGCACCTAGGCCCAGGGCCGCATGACACCTGAAGTCCACTCTGTCCGGCGTGGATACTCCCGGGTCCTGCCCAGTCAGTGGGCCACACCATGGGAGGGGAGGGCACTTGCCTGGGGCCATGCCCGGCTCAACGGCCTTTCCCCACCCCTCCCAGCCTTCAAGCAGAGCCCCCCTACCATCCCCACCCTGGGTGCCAACTCGAAGAAAAGGCGGCACGGGGATGAGGACATGTACTACATGCACGTGAGTGGCACTTTGGCAGCCGGGCGGGCTGGGGCGCTGCAGAAGGCAAAGCAGCACGTGGCAGATGGAGTCCCGGGAGAGACGGCACTGCTGGCGGACTGCAAAGGGAGGGAGTCCCTTGGCCCTACCATCCAGCAGGTGGCGCTGCTGCGGCCTGTGTCCGCAGGACCGGGTTCCTCTCCAGGTTCCGTCTTGTTAGGGGCAGCTTCAAATAAATCCCCCTGGCTGAAAACACCGGATCTGCCGGGCAGCAGGAAGAGGGAGCAGGAGCGTGGGTGTCGTTGCTGAGGCCCCCGCTGGGTCGCGGCGCTGGTCAGACTGCACCTGGGGAACCCAAGAAGGAGAGACTCCCCGCTGGCTACCAGGCTCCTGCCCCGGCCCGGCAGTGTGGTGCATCCCCTGGCAGCGTCTCTGTGCGCAGGTGAGGGGCCGGGAGAACTTCGAAATCCTGATGAAGGTCAAGGAGAGCCTGGAGCTCATGGACCTCGTGCCGCAGCCGCTCGTGGACTCCTACCGGCAGCAGCAGCAGCAGCAGCTTCTACAGCGGCCGTGAGTGAGCCCCCGCCCGCTGCCTGCCCGCCCGCCCGCCGCCCGCCACCTGCCCACCCACCCGCAAGCCCCACAGGGAGCTCTGAGAGGGCAAGGGGATAGTCTGGCCCAGCAGGGAGGTGACCCCGGATGGGCGGGAGGCAGACGGGTGAGACAGCCAGGACTCCACCCCAGTGTCCAGGAAGCATTCCCCAAAGGCAGTGCCTAGGAGCCTGGACACTTTACTACCTCGCCCTGCGCCCAGTGAGAGGCCTCCTTACAGCTGCCAAGTGGGAGAGCAGGAAGGGCTGGCGACACTGGTCCACTCATGGGCCAGCCACCACGAGAGCAGGGTCAGAGCGGGCCAATGGCAGCCATAGTCTGAGCGTGAGGCTGGCGGAACGAAGTCCCTCTGGCTTCTGCTCAAGTGCTGGGTCTCCATCCATGTGCACAGAGGAGATCCCTGGAGGGGCCTGGGTGGGGTGATGGTGCCCAGCTGTCCCCAAACTCAAGTTGGTGCTCTCTGGGCAGGAGCCACCTGCAGCCACCGTCCTACGGGCCTGTCCTCTCCCCCATGAGCAAAGCGCACGGCAGCGTCAACAAGCTGCCCTCAGTCAACCAGCTGGTGGGCCCAGCTCCCCCGCACACCTCGGCCGCTGGGCCCAGCCTAGGGCCCATGGGTGAGTCCCTCAGGCAGCTGAGGCCCCAGGGTTGGGGACCCAGGGTGGCCTGGATGTGGATGGGCCAGCCACACCCCGACCTGTGGAGCTCTCGGTGGCCGCTTCCCCGGCAGCTGCAGCCTGCTGTGACCACCCCACTCCAGGGTCCCTGCTTTGTGGGCAGTGGTGGCGTGTGGCTAAGAGCATGTGCTTCACCCCTACCCTGCTTCCTAGCAGCGTGGGAGCTCAGGGGAGGTTCCTAACCTCACAGAGCCTCAGCTTCCCTGCCAGAAAATTGGCGGAAGAAGAAACAGGACTCACTCGTTTTGAGGGTTAAATGACCTAAAGCCTTGTGGGGGTTCAGTATTCATGGGGAGCTCAGCAGGGCACAGTCAGGCTGCTCCTGGGGGTGGTCCCTACGTGGGCACAGCCCAGCCTGTTTCCCGAAGCGCCTGCTGTCACCTTGGTCCCGACCTCATGGGGCACAGGCACAGGCCTCAAGCCTTGGTCTGTGGGCATGCTGCCAGGCTGACCCCACCTCCGGCCTCCTGCTGAGCCCAGTGCCTGGGCATTGCCCACTCCTAATGCCCACCTGCCCTCTTGCCAGCCCCGGCGATGCTCAGTGGCCACAGCCATGCCATGCCCCCCAACGGTGAGCTGAACGGCGGCCACAGCTCCCAAACCATGGTCCCGGGGTCCCACTGCACCCCGCCACCGCCCTACCATGCCGACCCCAGCCTTGTCAGGTGCGTAGACGGCTGTTCAGCCCCGTCCCATCTTCTCAGCATGCGGCTTTCCCCAGCACAGGATGCTGGGAGGTGTCATATTGGGTTCAGCAAGATGCTCAGAAAGCACCAAGCCAGGGCTCCTGGGCATGGCGCCCAGGGTGGGGCACACGGGCCTCCCTAGGGGCTGCAGCTCTATCACTGTGGCCACCTCGCTCACTGGGGTGACCAGCAGCTGCCAGGGCCCTCTCCAGGGGGGGCCAAACCGCAGCCCAGGAGCTCAAAGTTAATGCCACTTCTTTTTTCTCAATCTCTCTGCAGTTTTTTAACAGGCTTGGGCTGTCCCAACTGCATCGAGTATTTTACCTCCCAAGGGTTGCAGAACATCTACCACTTGCAGAACCTAACCATAGAGGTAAGCTCGAGACCTGGAGCCGGGGCCAGGGCAGCTCGAGACCTGGGGCTGGGTCCAGAGCAACGCTCATTTTGTAGAGCCCTCTCTGGCTGCAGCGTATGCGGCAGCTGTGAGCTCTCCAGTGAGGGGCAGGTACACCCAGCCTGCCAGAGTTGAGCTCCAGGGTCCCTCTTTTGTCAGTGTTTCCTGGTGCCCAGAGGCCTGGTTGCTTTTAATGTTAAGGGTTAGACTGTTTCCAAGGCATAAAGAATGGGAGAAGTTAGGGCCCGAGGGAGACAGGTGAGTTCAGGGCCACGTACATAGAAGGCAAATGGCTGACCCTGAGCCACTCGCCCACCCCACACATCCCATGCACCCCACACCCTACACATCCCACATACCCCATGTAACCTACATACCCTACACACCCCACACGCCCCACGCACCCTACACAACCCATGCACCCCACACACATGGCTGCCCGATGTCCTGGGTTCAGCGTGTGTGGGTGGAAGGGCCTGCACTCATGAGGAAACGGGTTTGAATTAAGTAAGACTACAGCAGGCCCAGGTCCAGGCCCAGGCAGCCTGGAGAAGCCCAAAGGGCACAGTGGTTAGCCTCATGGTCCAGTGGGGCCTCAGCTCTCTACCACGGGCTCAGTGGGGTTAGGGGCCAGCTCGTTTGTCCTCGCCAAGGCGTGAGGCCAGAGACACAGACATGTCGGAGACAGCCGGGGTCAGCGCCTCGTAAGTGCATCTCGTTGGCCATGCCTGGGCACCCGCTGGCCGCCTGCGGCAGCACAGTCCTTGGCAGTCCCGGCAGCCCCCTCACAGCAGCCCTGCTTGCAGGACCTCGGGGCCCTGAAGATCCCCGACCAGTACCGCATGACGATCTGGAGGGGCCTGCAGGACCTGAAGCAGGGCCACGAGTGCGGCCAGCAGCTGCTGCGCTCCAGCAGCAACGCTGCCACCATCTCCATCGGAGGCTCAGGCGAGCTGCAGCGGCAGCGGGTCATGGAGGCTGTGCACTTCCGCGTGCGCCACACCATCACCATCCCCAACCGCGGTGGCCCAGGTGGGGTGGCCGGTACTGATGAGTGGGCCGACTTTGGCTTTGACCTGCCAGACTGCAAGTCCCGCAAGCAGCCCATTAAGGAGGAGTTCCCAGAGAGCGAGGGGCGCTGAGGCGCTGCCCTGGCACCTTCCCTGCGGCCGGATGGACAGGACACTGGGCTGCGCCCAGGGACACAGCAAGGTCCTCCGATTCAGCACCACTTCTGAGGGACATCACTGGCCTCAAGGGCTACCCAGGCCCAGGGGCCACCTGCAGACAGCCTGGACGCCCGCCTTTCGGAAACTCCTGAGCTGCCCGCTGTGTGCCTGCAGGGGCCAGGTGGGTTGGACAGGGCCGTTCCTGGAGCTGGGGACTGTGCTCAGGACCACCCGCTGTCTTTCTGTGACTGCCAACAAGTATTCCCACATCTGAGGACGGCAGCAGCCAGTGGCCAAGGCCTCACCCAGGACCCTGGCTCTGCAGACGAATGTGGCGCCGTGGCTGTCCGAGGCCAGGCTGGGGACTCCTCGGCGGGACACGAGGATCAGCTCTGTCCCCAGCCCACAGCTCCACAGGGACTGTGGTGACTTTCCTGGTCCACATAGAGACCTGTGTTTGCTGGAACTGGAGCCGGCTGGGCCCGCAATGGTCCTGGGGCCCCTACTGAGCAGATCAAGGGACAGCTGTACTCAGACGCTGGAGATTGATGATATTTGATAAAGTGATGCGGTTTTCTATGCCATGGGTCAGCCTGCCCTCTCTCTCTCTTTCTCTTTCTCCTTTGTTTTTTTTTTTTTTTTTTACTTTCATTCCTAACATCCCCTGTAAATTCAACCCAGAGCACCCCTGGCTTTTCCACACCTTGTGCCAACAAGCCAAGCTAAGGGACAAACTCAGGGATGGAGGGCATCAGTGGCCCCCAGGATGGCTTGGATGGGGAGCAGAGGGGGACACCCTGCAGCTGCAAGTGGCCAGGGCAGTGCAGGGCTCAGAGGTGGCTCTGTGTTGGGGGAGCCCTGCTCCTCGGAGGATGGTACTAATATGGGACCCGGGAGCCAGGTACCCATGAGGCAGCCAAGGAGGACTTAGGGGACCCGGCCCCCCTGAACCAAGGTTGTTCCACCCGAGACAACTCAGGAGCACTTGGGATTGGAACAGAAGACCCTGCGTGCACCTGCAGGGTGCACCTAATGCCAGCCCTCTGGCCCCTAGGTGGCATGAGCCTGGCTTCAGCCCTGTGCCCATTCTGAGATGCCCCACCTCTGAGCCTGGCTCCTCTTACTAATGCTGCCTGCAGAGGTGAGACCCTGACCCCATGAGGCCTGGACCCCAGCTGTGACTCCATCCTGGAGCATCCAAGTGTGGACATCGCCTGTCTCTGCTTATTGAATGCAGTGACTGGGGCTGCAGGAGTGCGGGAGCCCCACTCAGGGGCACACTTCCTGGGTGGCCTGTGAGCTTCACAGAGGGTGGCAGAGGAAGTGGACCTCAGAGCACCCCCACCCCTTCCCCCAAGGTAGGCCTTGAGTGGGGCTCTCGGTGTCCCCAGAAACACCCGCAGGCATCCAACACGGCAGCAGCTGGGCAGTGAACAAGCTTCTCCTGCTGCACAGGTGGGGAAACTGAGGCGGGACGGGCCAGTCCCCTCAGCCTCCAGTGCTGGCTTGCAGGGAAACAGCTGGAGGCTGACCACACGAGACCTGGAGCTGCACGGGGTGTGCTTCTCATGCACATTCCTGAGGATGTGCACCTGGGAGGGGCTTGCCAGGGCCCCTGACTTGCTCCTGGGAAGGCTCAGGGCTGGGAAGCCCCTGGAGGAAGCTGCCTGCTGCCTGCTGACCACCAGACAGGGAGGCAGGAGGGACACCCCGGGCTTGCCACCAGCAGGATGGGGTCAGGCACCACCTGGATACCTGACCCCCAGGCCCTGCTAAAGCCCCTGAGGAGTCTGACGATTCGTTGCTCCCCATCTCCAGAGGACACCGAGGGTACGAGCTGGCTCTGAAGGAGCTCGCTTCAGCATAGCAAGTGGAGCCGCCAGGAACATTCGCCCTGCATGCCTGACCCATGGTCTAGACAACTCAAAAAGCAAGAAAAGCTAAACGGAAGCCAGGGTGGGTGGCCTTGCCGCCCGTGTCCCTCACCTCTGTACTCTGCATGGCCCGGGGTTCTTTTAGTTGTGTTTGGTGGAAAATTCTGCTTGGTTATATGATAAAGCAGGTGCCTGGGTGGGCGGCTATCGTGGCTGCACCTGAGGGACAGTGCAGAGGTCCTCTCATCCTGTCACACGCACGCACACATGTACACACACAGGCACGGCACAGGTGGAAGGCATGTGGCTCTGTTGCTGGCTGGCTGGTCTCCCCCTGCTGTCATCTTGCCCAAGGGCTCAAGGGACATTTCCCTGCCCCACGGGGGAGGGCGAGGTATAGGGGTGCCCGGTGCTGACCAGGCCTTGCAGGCACAGGGCCGTGACCCTCCCCACCCCGGGAAGCAGGTCTCTGGCCTGCGTGAGGCCACAGACAGTGCCAGCAGCCAGTAGGCAGCAGAGCCAGCCACGAGGGTGTGGGGCCCATGGTGGCACTAGTCAGGGTCAGTAGCCAGATGGGCCTCAGCCTGGTCCTCGTGGTACCTGGACAGATAGCCTCCCTTGAGAGCTGTGGAGACCCCTGGAGGGAGGCTGAGTCCTGTACCCACTGGTGCAGAGCGAGCAAGAGAAGCAGGCTGGCAAGAGCAGGGCTGGGCAGGGCCAGCTGGGCACTGGCCACGAGCTCCTGTTCAGCGGGACCACCGATGTGTCCCCTGCTCAGACTCTATCCCGAGTGGGCTTCTCGCTCTGCGTGTGCCCTGCAGCAGCACTCCGGGTGCCAAAGGTGCCAACCCCACGGAGCTGGAAGCAAATGAGGGTCTGGGGTGTTTCAACAGAGGCACCAACATGCTTCACCACCAGAGACTTTGCAATGCCTGCTGGGAAGGAGCGACACACCGGCACTTCGGCCTGAGGGAAGGGTAGCGCTCGCTTTTTAAGTTTTTTTAAGTAGGCATGAGAAAAGTAATTACAGTAAAATCTTGCTTTGGGAGCACAATTCATTTGGGAAACACGCTTATGACACCAAGCACTCACTGATCGAAGCAAAGCACATTTCCCCATAAGAAGTAATGGAAACTCAGACGGTTGTTCCCTAACCCAAAACACCAGTGACCGAGGTGCTGCGATACAGCAGGATGCTCTGCTGAGCTAGGCCTCCACAGGGGCGTGGGGAGCCCGATCCTGTGACGGCGGCCCCCGCAGAGGACTCCAGCTCCCCAGCAGTCTCTGTGTGTACACGCACCGCCACTGTGGTCACTGCGCGTGGACGGCTGGCTGGGGAGCATCATCGGCCATGACAGCCCCGCGGCAGGACACTCGGATGTGACAGAGCCTTTCGGAGCCCTCCACACACACACGGTGCTGCTGGCAGTGGCCCCCTCCTTCGCTTCCCGAAAGCAGGTTCAGGGGCCAGGCAACGGTGCAGGGGGGAGGAGCGGGAGAGGGGAGAGGCTGGGGAGGGAGAAACCGGGAGGCCAGGAAGGCCAGCAGAAAGAAGGCGGAAGAGACCAAGAGAGATAGAGGAAAGGAAGTGAAAGGAGAGAGCGAGCTGCGGTCTCTCAAAGCAACATGACCAGCCACATGCAAAACCACACAGATCCAAAACAAAGCCTGCAGCATGGGTGAGATTGGTGCTCTCAGAGAACACAAAATGGATTTTCAAGATCAGTTGTTTCTATACAGTGGCAGAGAGCAACCAAAAACGAGGGAACGAACCATCTCCCAAAAGCTCAGAAACAGCTGACAAAACCAGAGCCAGACCCAGACGCTGCTGAGTGCAGGCCGGCAGAGGGAGGCAGCACAGACCTGGTCTCCATGGTGAGAGGCTGTGGCTCTCACGAGGTCGCAAATCTGCCACGGAATCTGCAGACCCAGAGCAATGACGCTCCGCACCCCGGCAGGACATGCGCCAGGGACACCAGAGAGTAGGTGACCCTGCTGCAAAGGACCCAGAAGAGCTGAGACCATGTAGAACAGAGAAGCGCTGGAGGACTTGGGTGAGCTTGTGGTCACTGGATCGGGTCAAGGGTCATATGGCCCACGCGTCTGGCAGAGGGACAGAAGAAACTGACGTCAGCACAGGACCATCCTGCCAGGTGCCATGCTGTGGCCGGGGCAGACTGTAGCTTTGCAGCCAGCAGTCCCGGGCAGCCTCCTGCACCCCCTTCCTGTACCAGGCAGGGGCACCTTTTGAGGACACCCTGCCCAGAGCCCTGTCTTCTGTCCCCAGTCTCCCGGACAAGGAACAGACACCGCAGCAGTGCCTGCTCCCCACACCAAGGTCATCAGAATCTCAGAGACCTGCACACCCACACGCACCCCAGCACTTGACAGATTCACAAGGACAGGGAGGCAGAAGAATCGCACAGACCCTGGGTGCACACAGTGGGGCCATCCACACGGTGGAATGAGAGTCAACCCCAAGCAAGAGACATTTGACGTAAGCCCTGACCTGGAGGAGGGACCCCAGTGACCTGGCGCCGTGAAATGAACTAATCCCGAGGCTTCCAGAGTCAGCACCCTCAGAGACGGGAAGTAGAATGGGGGGCACCGGGGCTGGGGATGGCCAAGGAGAGAAAGCTCTCCACGGAGAGAACCACAGTGCTCTGGAGAAAGAGCGGGAGATCAGCAGACGCAAGGGTCTCCGTTCCCTGATAGGCAGAACCCAGGAATCGACATGGGCATGCTGCTGAAAGCGGGACAGGGACAGAATGGAACCCCAGTCAACTCCAGCAGCGCCCCTCACTGAACAAACAACCCTAAAAGCCATCTGGACCCAGAAGAATCCTGGAGGAGCAAAAGCAATCCCAGACTTCAAGTTATACCACAAAGCTACAGTGACGAAAACAGCGTGGCACTGGCCTGGAAATAGGTATTGGACTGCCGGGAGAGGCAGGGACGATCCCGGACCCTCAATGACTTGATCACTGACAACAAGCCAGAAACACATGAGAGGGGATAGTCTCTTTAATAATGGGTGCTGAGGGGGGCTGGGGAGATGGCTCAGTGGTCTAAGTGCCTGCCTGGCAAGCGCAAGGACCCAGGTTTGGTCCTTGGTACCACATGCCCTGCCAGTCCTGAAACTGGGCATGGTGGTGCACACCCGTAATCCCAGCACTGGGGAGGCTGGAACAGGAGGATCACTATGAGCTGTGTGGTGATTGACTGATTGATTTTTATAGGGCAATCAATCAATCAATCAATCATGGGTGCTGAGAAAACTGGACAGCCACATGCTGAAGATTAAGTCTAGACTCTTGTCTCTCACCACGGACTAAACTAAAATCAAGATAGGTCAAAGATCTTAAATGTTAACACAGGTACAACTCAGGGCTAGGGAGCTCGCTCAGCGGCATAAGAACCTGCCTGCCAAGCGTAAGGTCTTAAGTTTAAACCCTGGTACCTAAATTAATTAATTAATTAATTAAGATACATATTAAAAATAGGTACAACTCTTGAGCTAAGGCAGGCCAGGATTTTGTGGCCAGAGCTCCAGCTGCAAAAGAAGCAATGCCAAGAATCAACAAATAGGATTATATCGAATTGAAAAGCTCCTTCCCAGCAAAGGGGATGGAGTAAGGAGACAACCTACGGGATGGGAGAAGTGTCCCCAGCTGTGCCCGGACACAGGCCTCGCACCTAGAATATATACAGAACTCACAAAAGTTTATAGCGGGCCTTCCAGGGCTGCCCCCTGAGAAAGCACACTTGGAGACCCTGACCGCAGGCGCTCACGTGGGAAGCCACCTGGTGTCCCCTGCCTTCTCACCCCCATAAAGGGATTGCACTACTCTTTTTCTGTGGCAGGAGGTCTTATCTCTCTCTGCCTGAACCCAGGCACAGTAAAGTCCGTGCCAGTTACCTTTGCATAAGCCTGGCGGTCTCCGCTGGTTACTTCTGTTGCAGCGGGGGTTGAGCTCAGGACCTTGGGTGTGCTGGTGCGTGCTTCCGTGTGCTAGCTACACCCCCAGCCCTCTTGCGAGTTTTATTTTGGAGCAAGGTCTTGCTGCTTTGCCCAAAGTGGGCTGGCACCTGCAGCCCTCCTGTCTCAGCCTCCTGAGTAGCTGGCATTGTTGGCACACCCCCCACATTCAGCCCCCAAGAGAACCGCAGGGCTGGGGTGCTCAGTGCTGGAGCACCCATCAGGGTGCAGGAGTCCTGGCTTGGGTCCCCAGCACACCCCCAAATCCAGGGGCTAAGAAATGCTTTTTAAATTGGCTAAGGATAGTCACAGTTTCCTAACAAAGTCATTGACTGCAGTGTCAGACTTTAAATAAGGTGGAAAACTGGTGATGAAGATTTTTTTTTTAATTTTTTTTTTTATTTATGTGTGTGTGTGGCCAGCTCAGCCCACCAGGGGGTGGGGCTGGCTGGCATGTGG
>NDGM011179256.1:0-11431 GCA_002564305.1 Octomys mimax | reverse complement strand
CATGTGTGTCTGGTTTATTTCACTTATGAGTATATGTTCAAGTGGCATCCACTTCAACATAAACAACTTTTCAATATGGGGGAACTTGATTAAACTTTGTTCCATCCACATACTAAAGACAAATGGCCTTCATCATCTTTTTTTTTTTTTTTTTTTCCGGAACCGGGGATTGAACCCAGGCCTTTGTGCTTGCCAAGGAAGCACTTATTCTACTGAGCCATTTTCCCGGCCCATCCTTCATCATCTTTTTCTGTCCTTTTTAATAAGTAGCTGGATCTGATTTTCCAATTTTTAATCACAGGGTTTTCCTGTAGTACTCCTTGACTTCAAAGCCTGATGTACTTTTTCTTTAAGTGTTGCAAATGAATCTCATTCCTAGAGCTAACATTTTCGGTGATCTCAGTTGCTTCTGGTCACTTTCTTTGAGCACATATCTGTTGCTGTATGTCAACACACTTAGCCATAGTCCACCTGTGTGTTGACATACAGAAACAGATATGATGCTGGTGGTTACCAAGTCTGAACAAAGCAGTTTGCTAGAAAACATTCTCAGCCTCTCGTCCCTGAATAGGATTGCTCCTCCCTGAAGGCTAAACTAATGTGTGTACCAGGCTTGTGCTGATTCTTTTGTGCTTCTGTGCGACTCTTTTTTTGGTGGTCCCATCTTGCTTTTGGAATCCAGGCCCTGAATATTTGCCTGGCTCCGGCTACTCCGGCTTTCCCACAACAAACATCTTGCGTGTCTTTTAAATTCACTGAAAAAAAAAAATCCCAAGTTACTCATTTGTTGACCTCTTCTCTCAAATCTCTCCTTTTGTGTTGTTGATAACAACAACTTGGTGCCTTTCTCAGCATGTGCTGAGAAAACACACCAGATTCTTTGAGCCATCTGTAGTAGGTGTCCACTCTGCGGGTTGCATAGTCTGACTTCTTAAAAATGAATTTTTGAAATTTTAGCATTTGTCTCAGAATTTTACCTTACCTAACCTTACCTCACCTCACCTCACCTCTCCTCTCCTGTCTTTTCTGCCCATCTCCTCTCCTCCCTTCCCTTCCTCTGTGCTTCCCTCCCCTCCCCTCATCTTCTCCTCTGGCTCCTCCTCCTCCTCCTCCTCCTCCTTCTCCTCCTCCTCCTCCTCCTTCTTCTTCTTTTTCTTTCTTTCTCTCTCTCTCTCTCTCTCTCTCTCTCTCTGTTTCTCTCTTTCTCCCTCCCTTGTACTTGCCAGGACCACTGAGCTGTCTCCCAGGCCCTCTTTTCTTTTTCTATCATTAAAAATCTTTGGATTGTGTCGTTACACTTTTGTCAAAAGTAAAGTGAAACAAAAACAGCTGAATAAAGCCTTTCAGAGTTTCAAGATCTACTTTTCAAAAGAATTTAGTTTATATATCACTTCTTTATCTTCTGTATATTTCCAACCTGTTGTCTAAGATTCCAACCTGCATCTTAAAAGTATCCTTTTTTTTTTTTTTTTTTGCGATTTTGCCTTCAACATCTTCTAATGATTTAAATTATCCCTGCTCTATAGTTTACTGTTCTTTTTAGAACACTTTGCTGTGGCTCAGCCTCATGTCTGATGTTCCTCCACAGTTCTAGATCAACGTGATTCTGCCATCCCGAGCTCCCTAATCCAAAGCTTCCTAATCCAAAACTCCTTAATCCAACTCCCTAGGTGCATGTGGCTTTGTTTACACTGCGGTGTCCAGATATACAATAAATTCAGTTAGATTTTCCTTCCTCTGAGCCCAAGAAGGTGAACTGTTCTCTATCCCATGAGGGTTGGCCTCCCTTTCTCAATCAATGTTCATAGGCAGCTTCTGCCACCCTAATGTAGTTGAGCGTACCTTGGGATTTGAATTCCACAGCTGTGTTGGAGACTTCTGTAGTGCTCACTGAGTATTATTAGAACTCAGGGAATAGGGAAAATGGAGATTCTAGAACAAAATACCAGAGATGGATGGTTCACAAACAATAGAAACTTACTTATCATACTGTTTAAAGTCTGGGAAGTCCAATATCAAGGCACTAATGAATGCCGTATCTGGTGAGAGCTTGTTTAGTGTTCACGGGTGATTGTATTCTTGTTCTGTCCTCACATTCTGGAGGGGAAGAACTGGTTCATATGTCTGATTTTATGAAATTATATTATTCAATATAGGAAGGGTATTTTCATATGTACAGTGATAGCACGTGAAGCCCTCAAGTCTGATTGCAGAGATAGAAAGAGACAAAAAAAAAAAGCCAAAACCAAAAAAAAGCCAAAAACAAAAACACAGCCTCTTTTCTAATGATGTTAAACTTATCCAGGAGGGCTCTGCTCTCATGAAGTAAGCATGTTGCAAGAGATTCCCCTTCTAATACCCTTTTGGGGTGTGTGTGCAGTTACAACATGAATTTTGGAGTGAAACAAAACTATACCACATACCTCTTCGAGTGATTTCTAGTTCACAGTATTACATTAAGTGTCTGAGGCAGCCTATAAATTGGGAGTTTTTCAAATCTTTTAAACAACTGTTTATCATTTTTTATTATTTCAGGTAAAATTATAATCACTCTAGGTCAATTCAGGTAACATGCTATCACCATGTGAACTATCTTAGTTACAAAACTATAAAAATCTATCTCTTCTGTTTTTGACATGATTTACTTTTATACGCAAAGCCTGGTAGTGGGGAATGAACTCAGGGAACTGTGTGTGCTAACCATGTGCTCTACCACTGGGCTGTATCTTTACACTCAAACCCTGGTAGGTTGAAAGGAAATTTTTTTTTGTCTCTGTCTTCTATCTCTTCCATCTGACTTTATGTACTATCACTGTGAGTATGGAAATGTCCTCCTTATATCAAATAATGTAAATTGATAAAATCGGACATATGAGCATAACTTGTGTGGTTTAGATGGTTATTGAAATCTGATGATTCAATCCTGACAGCAAGTCACCGAGCTGAGTGCATTAATATTAAAAGAGCACCTGACAGGAGCACAATTGTTCTATATTCTAAAATTATTGTCTCTGGTGTTTAAGAACACATTCATTTAACAAGCATTAAGGGAGAAAATACTCAGTTTAATGTACATAGAAAAGTTAAAAACAGAAATACTAAGAAATACATCCATGATATACAGATATAATGACCTTTCCTTCTGAAATATTCATAGAAAATCTGTTGCATGCAATTTCATGTCTTTGTTTTGATTATTAAGGATCATTTGTTTTCTTTTCCATATGTCAGAGAATCAATTAACTTTGTAATTTGGTAAGGAATATCATCCTTTACATATATTTCTCTTGTTCAATTAGTTAACTAACCTACATAATGTAACATAGTCTTAAATGTGTTGTGGTACTAGGAAGTCCTCCATTAGGAGGGAACAGAATGTGGGAAAGTGGATTTTCCCTACTATATTGGCTACAATGAACTTAATCAGTAACCCAGTACTGGAATGAGTTCCATCGGAAAAGAGCAGTTTCTTGAGTTCTTAAGTGCAGAGGCTGGTACAGAAGTCATTCATTTACCTAGAGGGATTTAGAACGTGGTATTGTGGGTGGTGGCTGGTGAGAGACCAGAGTCTGACAGCTGAAACTTGCTTGTTGACTCATTTCCTGTGCTATTCACACCTCAGCTTAGAGAAGGAGGAGGAGGAGGAGGCAGGAAGGACACTACTATGATCTTCCCATAACAAGTTGGGTAAGAACAAGAAGAGATTGGATGTACCTCTGTAATCTGACTTCAAGGCTTTATGGGCCATCACAGTAGTTTATCACCTATAGCTTCATCCCATCCACTTGGTAATACTCAAAATTCAAGCCCATATTTCCATCATCACGTAAAAATAGCATTATGTATTGAGGTCTGGATCCTTTCATTATTTCCCCAAGAAATTGGTTAGAAGAAAATAAAACGATGTTTAAAAATCTAGGAATCTAGGTCCTGAGAGAAGTTCCAGGAATTGTCTTTAGTATCAACATTGTGCTGTGACCCTTTTCTGGACACTGTTTTTGCTTATTGATTGTTTCAAAATAATGCAATTCTTTTTCTTGTCTAATGTCAAACTAGCCATCTTTCTCAGACATCAGACATTTCCTCCATTTCCTTAGAGGTGAACAGGGAAGGCAAAACTTAGGGTTGGTCTTAATTAAATGTGCACAATCCAGTAACTATAAAAATGCTATTTTTTCTTATCACCATTACGTAGATAAGAATTTTTAATAATAAACTTAAAATCAGATATAACTTCTTATCTGTGTAATTAAATGTGACATTAACATTTGAGATAAACATAAGGTCATCTTTTTCTTAGCATTTTTTAAAATGAAAAGATGACTGATATAACCATGAGCTTCATGTATACTAAGTAAATCATAGAAAGTCCTGGGATGAAGCAGAGAATTTAAAATTTTCTATTAGGGAAAACCATCTATCGCGATGAAATCTACAGCTTTTCTCAGTTCCTACTTTTGTCGTTGATTCTTGTCATTATTAAATAACTTGATGCAATAAAGTTTGCTAAAATGATGTGAATCATATTAAGCAAAATTGGGCAAAAGTGCAACGACTTGTTTAAAAAGCCAGAAAGCTAAATCCTGCATGATCTAGGGATTAGATGACAAATCTTTTTACATCTTTGTGTAGTATATTTGCTATCCAAAACAACACTTTTATATCTTTCATATGTCAGGATAATAATTAATGAGAAAAGCAAAAAAAGGAAGATCCATGATATAATAACTTTATAAGTGTATTTAATGAGGATTTAAAGTAATACATAGACTAAAAAATAGTTGGCACCTGCTTATGTATTGTTCTTAGTTTTGCTCCCAAATCCAGTTGCTTATGACAGTTTTCTGTCTCATACAGTAAATTGCTTAGATGAAGAGGTCTTAGAATTCTAGAGAAACCTTAGTGTTTTATAATTTATTTCAGGAAGCTTCCTGTTAGCAGTCATACCTGGTTAAGGTTAAGAATAACTGAAAGCATGTCACCAGAAGTTGCAGTTCATGGGTGGGGGCATCTTCGCAGATTAAGCATTCGTTAGTGAAGATGGGCCTCAGTGATTAAAACCAGTTTCACAAAAAATAAATAATGTACCTTTCACTTCTCATAATGCAAATTGATTCTTAAAATAGGAAAGGACCTTAAGCATCCCCTATAATATTTCATTTACCCATTAAGCAACTACAAGAGAGATAAAGGAAGAGCTTGTTCATAAAAAATAAAACCAGCTATTACATCTCAATGTTTTTGGATTAAATAGCTCTGACAATATTTCACCAATTGAATTGGTGAAACAGAAATTGAGGTGCAGCAAAAATGCTGTGTGGATATCAGAAATATTGCATAGAAGTTCTCTTGATACAGTTGACAGAAATATTTTTAAATGTACATAAGATAGGCAATGGTTTCTACATTTAATATTCAAGAGTCTTGAAAATGACAGTATCTGAAATTAGATTTTAAAACAATTTAGTTTTCTTACTATGTTTCTTATTTCCTTCACAAAATTGTGCCGTGAATTTGCAATGATATAATCACATAGTAAGAGCGTTTCACCTGGAATATTTTTCACTCTTGTAACATACAGATGATACGAGGAGTAGGGTTTTTATTAAGCTGAAATTTCTAAGTAAAAAAGCAAAATAGTCACAATCTGTCTGAGATTTTCTATAGATCACTCGAGGAACTACACCTAATGAGAAAAATATTCAAAGCTAGGTATGAGCCCTCACTTACTTCTGCTCTTGACTTCTTTAGCAAGAATGCTGTTATTTCTGTAGGCAGACTGCAGGTTTCATTATTGTTAAAGGGATGGTGCATAAACGTATGCTAGGATCTGTGAACACACCAGTTAGATTTGGCGGATAGTTTTGCAAGGTAAGAACTCCTGTCTGAAAACGCAGTGCACAAGGAGAGAAAAGACATTTTATTTTGTAATGTAACATTGAAATATGTCAAGTACATGAACTGAGACTTGCAGGGCTGATATGTGTTCTGAGAATAAAAAGGAACATAAATTGCTATGGCTCAGGAACATGCCCATTCTATGAATAGAGATTGACTTAGCTGCCAAGGGAAGCCCATGGTGCAGGCTTTAGGTGACATGTTCCTGCTCTTAACAAANAAAAAAAAAAAAAAAAAAAAAAAAAAAAGTTCAGAGAGCAAACTACTTGAAATGTTTTCCCAAAGATTTCCCATGAATATCAAACCCATCAAGTATCACATTTATTTTAGTCACTCTTTATGCCTCAGGAAACTCTTTGAGCTCGAATGTCACTGGAAGAACCTGTCATCTTCCTGCACCTTTTATTGTCAGGCTATCCATGCCTCTCAGGGAGGTCACCTTTCTTTAGTATCCTGCTTCTTCAGAGCTTTGGAACCAAAGTTTTTCTCCAAAAGTTATACTTGGAATTTCGGACTCTTTGGTCTGCTCTTACATGCTTGAACTATTTTCCCTTTACCTGGGCAAGCTGTAGTCTCATGCGTATGTCTGTTCAAGAGTTCCTGTATTATTCTGTGTACATATTACACATTTAAATATGAGTGGGCTGGGGAGATAGCTCAGTGGTCTAAGCACATGCCTGGCAAGTGCAGGGACCCATGGTGGAGCCCTGGTATTGCATGCTGCTGGTTTGGAACCCTGAGCACATATGCTTGCCCTGAAACCGGGTGTGGTGGCTCGTGCCTGTAATCCCAGCGCTGCGGAAGTTGAGAGATCGCTATGAGTTTGCACTGGGTAGCAAGACCCTGTATCAAATAAATAAATAAATAATTTTTAAAAGTTTATTTTTATTTCTTTATTTTTTGTGTGTGGCCGTCTCAGCCCACCGTGGGGGCAGGTCTGGAGCAGCATGTGGTGCAACTCTTGCCTAAGCAGGCACTTTAGACCACTGAACTATCTCACTGGCCCCAAAAGTTTAAATAGTAAAAATTCATATTTTATTAAAACATTACTCATTGAACTTCTATTATGGTGAAGAAATGATGTCAGAAATAAAGGTGTGAAGGGGAAAGATCTGTCCTTGTCGCCACTGAGAAAGGGTGATGCGGGACAACACTAGGGAAAAGCTGAAGGAATTTCTGTGCAAATTAAATTCTAGTAATGCTTTGTTAAAACTGTTTATTGGACAGGAGAGCTTGTCCTTAGGACATTTATGGATAAGTTCTATTTCCTACTATTACTAAAAATATAAGTCAAGCTCTTCCATGAGGGAAAAAAAATAGTTGTTCCTATAAAGAAAGTGCAAGTCATCTTTCTTAATTTTTTTTTAAAAAGTTTTCTACCTGACTTAGGAGATAATAGATTCCTTGGATTGGTATGCATAGCTGTGTCTGGCCAATATGCTTTTGTTTTATTATTCTAGAGTAGTTTCTGAAGCCTGTCAAGGTTAATCAAGTATACCAGAGGCATCTATGGGCTGCAGAATCTCATTATTATGCCTTGTGGTTACTGCGCCAGTTTCCTCAACCTACTTGGAACTGCTTCTGAGACACTGAACATGTTCCCGAGCTATGTTTGTACAGATGCAGTTGTTTTCTGCTTCTTATTGAATCCTGAAGGGCGAGATGAAGAGAAGAAGAGATCACTTGTTTCAACGAATTATCAGCAATCAATATTTTTATTTTGACTGAAGTGTTAATAGATAATGTATAAAAGAAAATTATTTAATAAACACTTCATGAATACTAAAATGCTCAGGTATAATAAGGATGATTTTATCTTGAAGAAATTGGAATGGGAAGAGAATTACTACCATCTGCTTTGCTTGAGAACAAGGATAAAAATTCACTTTCATTCTGATCATCTTGCTTTAGAGAACAGTGAATAAACAGCCATTTTTATATTTCTAGACAAAAGAATATAGGACACTTTATCTGTACTTTTCTCTCCTTTGAATAATTTAGCAACTAGAGGTGAATAACACTCAAAAGAAAATAATTCTGAACAAAGATAAAGATATGGCTAGTGATAGATAGTCTTTAAAAATGTCAAAGATTTTGTTGGTAATTGGTTACATAACAGAGAGATTAATGTTTTAATCATGTGGTTAATAGTTATGTTTTTGTAAGCACTGGTAAAGATTGGTGAACACAATTAAAAACCAACTTTTATGTTATGTGTGAGGTTCTGCATTCAGTCCCCAGAATAACAATAAACCAACCCAAAATAACAAAATTCAAAAATGAGTTTATAACTTCATGCCTGAAATGAGACTTAGAAATGGATTAGGACCGCTGAAGTCTGTGTCCTACAGTTGTTGGAAAAATAAAAACAAGAAAATCATAGAATAACATAAGTAAACAAGAGCAATTGTAGGTTCCTGGGTTCTGTTCTCAAGAAAACCAACTTAATTTAGTGTTCAAACCTTACCAAGTTTACTTATTTGTTCTCTACTTCCAATTCCACTGGAGCTTAACAATAAATGTTCCTATGTCAAACACCTCATATTTGGATACTTAGCGCCAAAAGCATTTCTTTCTAAGTATGAGACAATTTAAGGCACTAGCTGAAAAATAAAGTATATGTTAACATAAAGTTATTTCAGATTTGGAAAGAGGGTTATGTTAGTGTTTTTTATATCTTAATGTTCTTTGTCACACATAATTTTATTAAATACATTAATCTTCAACAAACAGTGTTTTGAAGACAGTCTTATAAATGAGGAAATCAGAACCCAAGATAAAGGGACTTCGTCTAAAGAAAGAAAACATACATAGTTCAGAGCTGAGATTCTTTGATTCATGCCTAAGACCCTCAGCTATATCTCACTGCAAGTAAAAAATAACAATAGAAAGGCTTTCACCAATGGAACTGGATGACAAATGATGGTGGCTTTCTCTTTAGTTTCAAAATAGAGAGCAGCAATATTCTGAAGAAAGCGTTTTTCAGCCTGGGTTTATCCACGTTCTTCATAGAAGGGAATTTATGTAATCTCCCCAGAGAACTACCTCGCAGCCACCACTACCTTGACGCTGCAGCAGCAAATAGTTTTACTGTAGTTAGAAATCTTTAACTGAGCAGTTGGCAAAATGAGCTAGAGAGAATGTCGTGGCAGAACCATTATAACTTGAGTTTTCTTGCTTTTTTCAATTTAAACCATGCCACAGAGTTATGCTTCTTTCCCAAGATACATAGTTTACAAAGAGAAAGGGGGAATCTTGTTTTATAGATACTCTTCTGAAATGCACTGAAATTAATAGTTTGCACTTCAATTCAGTGATGTAAATTCTTAGATGGGCTAATCAGTCTTTACTGAAGTCTGTTCATTCCCTACAGAAGAACTAAGTATAATGTTTTCCAATTGCTTTTTACAAATAAGTGTAATTCAATTGCTTTTCTCTTATCCTGGTAATTCAATTTATCTTGGGATTGTCCTTTTATAATGGAGAAAAGAGTATTAAATGCTTCAGAAATGAATGCAGTAGTTCTATAAAAACACGCACAACTACAGATGTTCCCTGGTTTACTTCACACAAACGTCAATAAGTCAGTGGCAGAATTTAAGGCAAAAAAGATCCTGAAAAGAACCCATCCTGCAGTTATTCACACTGAACAATATGTGGTTGTTAGACATTTGTGATTTAGACAATCTTTTGATAAAAAGCATTCTTAGATGTTATTAGTTCTCTAAGAGTTTAAGTCTCTTGGGGGTGGAATCGGAAAGATTTAGCATGTTTAAAAATAAAAGTAATAATTCAGTTCATGAATGCCTTCAAGCATTCAGTCTACAATGAAAGCATTCTGCAAAATTTTGTTTCTGTTCACAAATTCTCCATCGGTTGGCAAATGCAACCACAGCCATCTCCCCACACATGCACAAATGTGTCCATCTTCCCTGGAGTCATAGGACAAATGAAGTTCATAAAATCATACAGGTTACAGCTGTACTTGATCCAACTTTATCAACTGTACTTGATACAACTAATATCTGCAATTCAGTTTAAAAATGCAAAGGGCTCATGGCAGAGTAGAAAATGGAAAGCGTTACCTTAACAAGTGCCAGGCATAAAGGGTGACTTCATATGTCCACTTAATAGAATGGCTTTGGCTTTTCAGTTTTTGTAAAAAAAAAAAAAGATAAGAAAGGAGATATGTCAAATAAGAAAAAAATCCCTAGGAAATGTTAATATCATTGTGTGGGTTTAGATGTGGTCTAGAGTTCATACGCACAACAGTTAAACCAATGGTGTCCTTCCCTCATTAATTCTTTATCTGATGGTAAATGAGGAGAAAAGACTGGAGTACAGGCATGAAAAAGACATAGACATGGCCCGTGTACTACCTTTTCATGGCTGCCTCTTCACTAAGCATACATTGTCCCCTGCTGGATTATTACAGTGATCCATCACTAATCCCTCTCCCTCCATGTATTGTGTGTATCTATTATAATCCATTCTTAGCAGAGTATCCAAGCAAAGCTTCTAAAACATAAGTTGTGTCCCATCACTCCAGGGCTCACTGGAAGTTCCTCCCTTTCCTAGAAGTAAGAGCCGTAGTCTTGTAATAGCTGATAGGACCCCACAGACCTGGTTGGTACTCCTGATTTTCCATGCATCACAGGTATCTCTTTTCTTGTTTACTATGAGTTTATTCATGTTGGTCCTGTCTCTTTGTCTCTGTCTCTGTCTCTGTTTTTTCCAATTTCACTCTTCTTAGGCTTACACTGAGCACACTCTTTTCTTTTATTTGTGCGTATTGATCAGAAAGAATAATGAGTTTCGTGTTGAACATTGATGCATAAGCATCACACAAGTTGATCACTTCCATCCCCACTGTCTCTACTTGTCCTCTCTTTTCTCTCCCCTTAATACCTTTCCTCTTCTCTACCAGCTCACTTTCTGCTTCATATGGCAATTTCTTCCTGTAGATTATTCACTGGAGCAAAAAATATGATATTTGCCTTTCTCAGTTGGGCGTGTTCTGTTCCATGAAGTTTCCTGTGAATTATATAATGTTTTCTTTTTTGGTGGTTGAATACTACTTCATTGAGAATGCATAGCATATTCTCTTTAGCCGTGCATCCTTTGGCAGACACCTGGGCTGAGTCTACAGATTGTCTATTATAAATTAGGCCATGGTAAATATGGATATGTAGGTAGCTCTGTATTCTGCTGGTTTTAATTCTTTCCCATTTATACTGAAGAGTGGGATAACTGGTTGTGAGGTGGCTCTATTTTCAGTTTGTAAAGAAAATCCATAGTGATTTCCATAGTTGCTTCACTCTTTTACATTTCTGCCAATGCCGCCAGCTTCTTCTGCCTGCATCCTTGCCTGCAATTACCATGCATACAGCCATTCTGACTGGACTACAGGGTAGCATCTTAAGTTAGTTGTATTTGCATTTCTCTCATGATTGAATACGTTGATTTGTATATCATTCTTGTCTATTTGTATTCCTTTTAAGAAACATCTACTTAGTTTATTAGTTTTTTTTTT
>NDGM011179250.1:0-15698 GCA_002564305.1 Octomys mimax | reverse complement strand
GGCTCAGTGGAATAAGCGCTTCCCTGGCAAGTGCAAGGGCCTGAGTTCAAGCCCCGGTTCCACAAAAAAAAAAAAAGAAAAAGAAAAAGAAATGTGGTGAACAAATAGTGCTATTCCATAAAACATCCCAAACTACACTAAAATCAATAGAAAATACCCCAGAAGAGCTCAGGTGGAAGAGTGCAGGCCCTGTACTAGTAGCTCTTAACTCTGACCATAGATAAACTCTTTATAAACACACACTTTCTACACTTGATCTTAGCCAAAAGGCCGAGAGGCGACAACACACACTTTCTATGCTTCGTTCCAGACCAATGAAGTCTGTAGTGATCTGTATTTTTAAAACCATCTAAGTGATTATAATATAAAAAGTTCTATATGAACGAAATATTAACCTTCAAAAGGTAAATGTACCAAAGAAAGTACCATTTTCTTTAATAGGAAGAATTAACGCTTTATAAATACCGTTCCCTTTAGTCTATAAATTCGATATAATCCTCCATAGATCTTAAAGCATAACAAATATTTCAGAACATTGGTACATTTTGATAAGGAACAGAAATGAAACTAGCACCACTAGAAATGAAAACATTTTAAGGTGTGGTCATTTCAAATGGCATGGTGTTGACAGGAAAGTAACAGCAGAAAAGGAAGGAAGAATGAAAAACAGTCAGGCATGTGAAAACGTTACATAAGTGACTAGAGAATATCGTGTAAAGTTAGGCTAAGTAGAGGGACTATAGCATAAACAATGTTGGGACAAAAGCTGTGGACTCCTGACCATTAGACTGTAAACAGTGAGAGGACAGAAGCAATTTTATATTAACCAAAACTTTAACTGCTGAACATGAAACTTTCGGCTTTTGAGTATTTGAATTACACTCAATGTAGCTATTGTGATAATTCAACTCTCATGTCTGAATATTTTCATATATGTGTCCCATCCATTCTTCATTTATTCTTTTGTCTTTCTTCATATTGAAAGTATGCCTTTTATTTCAATTATTGAGTTATTTACTTTACCTGACTTTTTTTTAACCTATGGAATGGTTGTTCTGGAATTTATAATGTATAAGTTGAACTTATCCTAGTGTACTTTCATGTGACATTTGGCTGCTTCGTGTAGGACATAAAACCTTACAACAATACAGTTTCGTTTCTTCTCTCCCGTACTTCGTGTGATTGCTAGCCGAGATTACCTTATGTGAGTAACATCAAATATCAACCCATTAAGGGAGGCACCGGAGCTTAGGAAAGCACATTCCTACTGCAGGAGGAGAATCCAGCCTGATGGGGTGGCGTCACCCAACGGGCTCTACGGCCTGGGTGGAATAATAAAAGGAAAGAGAGAGGGAGCCCGAGTGGTGTTTGGAAGCTGCATTCTGCTTGGGCTAGCGCATCCATTTCTGCGGCCGCCCGCCGCGTCCTGCTCCTCGGGCTGAGCAGGTCCTGGCTGCGGGGCCCTGCAGTCTGCGGACATCCATGGCGAACGTTCCCACGCACTGCTGACCAGCGTGGCTCAGCAGTAGCCTTTGCTCCAACGCTAATTGAGTCCAGTTACTTACTAGTGGCTTTTTCGAATCTTCCTACTCAGTTTCCTCAGAATTCAGACCCCACTGTGCAGTCGAAGCAGCACTGGGCTTGCAGTGCCCCGGGAGTCCCCCCAGCACAGGCGCTCGCCCTCTCCTCACTTACGGCCTATTTCAGGGTCGGAGGGACTCCTGTGCAGACTGCTAGAGTCTGTCTTTCATCGCTGCCCGTCTCCGGCCTGTAGCCCTGCAGAACTCGTGTCCTCAGCCTCCCCGAGTATCCATCCCTGTGTCCCGACTTTGCAAGCTTGCGGGCCTGCTCTCTGCGCTCCAATCCAAAACGTGCCTCCGGGACAGTGCGCGCGTCGCCTTGTTAGCTCGCCGCTCAGCAACTACAGTGCGGCCGCACAGTCAACTTCTCAAAGCAGCTTTTAAAAACTCCCATGTTCTAACTGTATACAGAACGGAGGCAGATACGCGTGAGATAATCAAATATGGCCTGAAATGTGTTTCCTTAGAATGTAAACATAACAAGGCAGATCCTATATAGACAACAGGACAAGAAATAAAGACTATCTTCCTTAATCCAGAACCACTACAAATAAGAAAACAAAAACAAAAACAGCCCAATGAGAATGACAAAAATACACATTTCCAATAAACTTGTGAAAAGATATTGGATATCACTTACAGCTAAATTAAATTATCAGTGATGCACAGTTTCTCGTGTAAGTGTAAGAGAAGCCTAGGAAGAGCCCCTGCCCTGGTGGGTGCTGCCGTTTAGCTGTGCAATGTCCCCCAAACTTCCATGTTGAAAGCTCAGCCCCTGCTGACTGATGGGGTGAGGTGGACCCTTGGGAGACAGGCTCTTGGGGGAAGTTCTTAGATCATGGGGAGGGGAGGCAGGGGTGCCTTCCAAGGGACCTGTGGGAGCCCGCTTTTCCTTTCCTTTGCTTTGCTTTCTGGAGAGCTTTTGGGGAATACCTGACACCCAGCTCTAGCACAGGCTCACAGTACACGGTGTGATGTTCTCTCGTGTGCTCTTCAGGAGCACCAGCTGCAGGCCACAGCTGCAAGCCCCACAACCACAAGGTAGGTAATTAGATTACACAGAGTAAGTGCATCTTTGACTTGGGATGTTTTCCATTAATGATGAATTAACACAGCATAACCCTATTGTAAGTCCAGAAGTACCTGTGTCTGAGTTTTAAGATTTTGGGTGATAAAACTTTGGGCATATGTGTGCTATGTGTTTATGTACAAATCTTCTCATGCTCCTCCTTATTGTGCCCTGTTGGCCCTGCCAGCAAATGGTTGCCAGGTAAAATAGATATCCTGAGAACACCAGTGTAGTTCCAAAGTAGCTGCTGGTGGGTCATGTTAGGCACTTCCTGGGAGGTGTCGGTATGTGCAGCTGACATGTGCAGATATATAGAACTGACTCTTCCTCAGGTACTTAAAATGTGTCCATCTCCTCAGTTACATAAACTATTAGCTGGTTTTAGAAGGGTGTAGTTCTTTGAATAAATGCACTTAATGTGACTTATTATTTAATCAACAAAACTGCAAGAGTGTTTTAAACAGTAATCTCATCAGGTTCCATGCTAGGTACCATTGACAAAAAAAAAAAAGCAAGCCACGATGCCCCTAATGACCTCACATTCCAGTGGGGGAGACAACTTGGAAACAGATATGTTAAAGTAGAAAGTGGTAAGTGTTCTTCTGAAGGTTGAGCAAAATGCTGCCAGTGCAAAAGCACATGAGGCGCTGCCTGAGGGAGTCAGGAAGGTTTAACAGAATAGATGACATTTGAGCTAAGTCTTGAAGGATGGACATGAGTTTGCCAAGTGTATGAGGCGATCTCTATATACAGTGCCTAGGACTGGGCCAGGCCCTGGTGAGACCCAGTAAATGTTCACATCCAGTTCCAGTCAACGAAGTGTTCTGGGCAGAGAATACCAGTCAGTCCAATTCAAGGGTCGCTTATTGACTACCTTGTATATGTCAGGCACTGTTCCAGGTCCATCCGCGCCGTGTGCCAGGCACATTCTGGGGAGACAGATAATTATACAAGGGTCTGGTGTGAGCCATGGCCAGACGGCCTATTTATAGATTTTGTTGTCAAGATGGAGCAGGGATGTTTCTGTTAGCACCGACTGCTGACACATTTCATCTCGATAGCAAACCCCCACTCGCAGCCTTGACCGCGTGGAGATGTGAGCAAAGGGACTGCCCTAGACTCGGGCTCACGCAGGCAGTGGGGACCTCGAGCTGGCTCACCCTGGCTCTGGGCCTCCGAGGTCTGCACCTGGGGTCAGCCCTGAGCACCAACTCTCCCACACGGCACGGTGGGAGGGTCACGGTGCCTGCATTTGTCTTCAGCTCCTGGACCCTGTCTTGCTGGTGCTGTCGCTGTTCTAAGCCCCTTTGTCACACCCAGCCACCTCCTCCTGACGCATTACCTATGGCCCAGGAACCTCTCGTCGTGTGTGAATGCATTATGCTAAATGCAGAAGCCACATACGCCACATGCAGTAGGACACTGCAGAGATGAGGGACGGTCTGTGGTGGTCTTTGGTAGTCTTTCTGGCTAGCCTAACTGGGCTCCACACAAACAATAACATGCCAGGTGTTTTACAAACATGATTTTACTTAATTCTCATGACAGTCCGTTAATAGAGGAGTTATTATGATATTTTGCAAATTGGGTATAGAACTTTTATTTTCCAAAGACTCAAAGTATTAGGCATAAGTTTTGAAACCAGTGTGAGCACTTGCCTTCTACCCAAACACACTTACCCTTTTTTTTTTCCAGAACCAGGGATTGAACTCAGGCTCTTGTGCGTGCTCACCAAACAAGCATTTATTCTACTGAGCCATCTCCCTGGCCCCAGCCATCTCCCATTATTAATGCTACAATTTATTGTGTTTTTATCATATGCTAGATACTGTAAAAATCTCAAATGATACTAATTCTCATGAGTTTTCTGGAATACATATCTTAAAATTACTTATTCATTAATCTATTTGGGGGGATTGAAGATTGAACTCAGGGCCTTCATATTGAGCTATGTTGCAAGACAATTTTATTTTTTGTTTTGAGACAGGATCTTGATAAATTGCTTAGTGGTCCAGGCTGGGCTTCAGCATATGATCCTCCTGCCTCAGCCTTCCAGAATTTTGGGATTCTGGGCATGCACCACCACAAGAGGTTCTTACATTTACCTTTTAATTGATGAGTAAAACCTATATTTTTATGGTTTTCAACATGATATATATTATCAAATGGCCAAATCAGGCTATTTAACATATGCAATACCTCACTTATTTTGTGGGTGAGAACATTTATAACCTATGCTATTAAAGGAGGTAACTATTGCTCAGAGCCATATAGCCAGCAGCTCGCTTTCTTTATGTTATACTCCATGAGTGGCTCTCAACCCTGCGGGTAATATTTGAATAAAATGGGAAGCTTTTTAAAAAGCCCTTCCTAAGCCTACACATAAACCCAGATGATTTATAAACTCCCACGTGATGCTGATGTGCTATGTTATCAAGCATCGAAGTGGTCAGGCAGTATTGTTGCGTGTACCGTGAGTCTTGTTGACTGCCTCAAGGTGATTGTGTTTTCTTAGAATGTCGCAAAGAACGTAAGGAAAGGAGCTGAGCATACGTTAAGCTAGCTTTGAGACTTGGCTCTTCCAGTGTCCCCCCCTCCACCTGGTGTGTCCCTCTCTGGTGGGTGCTCTCCGTCACATGACTCAGCGGGAGTGACTGAGAGAACAGCATTTGCTTTCAGCCGTGGATGCAGGCTAGAGCATGACACGAAGGAATAGAAAGTGTTGTTTTCAATGTTTTATGTTAGACTTAAAATATGTTTTATCATAAAAACATCTAGGTGAGAATTAGGCTTCCTGATTATTCAGTTAAAGCCCAGAAATAATTTTGCCACACTACGTACACACATAACAGTGTGATTTCAGCAGTCATTTGTGTTAAATAGGCTTTGAGGCACTGATGTGGAACTGTAACCGCCACTTACAGCATGGTGAGGGGAGTATGAGGTCAATACGCTCGATTCCCAGAAGTAATTTCTCTCTGGAACCCAGCTTAGGACGTGCAGCACTAATTTCCTCTGGCACGGAGGAAATCGGGCAGCTCAAGCGCTCTTTCCTCCCTGGCAGTTAACAGAACTATTTTAGCTACTGGCTCAGCATCACAACATGGTTGGAGAGAGGGACCGTGTTTTCCTTCATCTGTGTTCCCCTTACCCCTGGCAGCCTACCACATAATTTTCATGTGTACCTAGATTGGATTGGCGTCAGTAAGGACCTCCGTGTCAGCGGAAAGCAGGACAGTAGTAGTCGGTACCACGCAGTGACAGAGCATTGCTTAAGTCACCACCTACTGGTGCCTACAATCAGGTGTCTTTCAGTGACAAGGCTTTCGGACGCAAAGCTGCTGTTGCTTTAAAGTATCATGGTGTTGATTATGACAGGAGGACTGTGGGGGTGGCTCTAATCACACTGGAGGACTAGCAGAGAGAAAGTGACAAAAAATTCAGAAGCTTATGTTCTTATCCAAGACAGTGTCAGAGAACAGAAAGCTTTCTTGAGTACCTAAAAAATGTCTTCTTTCTTGTACCAGTAGGACTGAGATTGCAAAAAACCAAACTTTCTTTTTTCAGCTTTCCGCCTTCCAATGCAGTCTGCTACATGTTGGTTCTTCTAAGTATTCCAGCTATGGAAGAAATAGCAGTATTACTAGTTGCTGGCTCAGAGCACATGCCATTAACTGCGACAGCAGCATACGCAAACTACTGAGAAGTCATCTACCACATCTTTCCCTACAAGCATGAAGTATTTAGTTCTGATTCGTGAATTAATTTCCTTACTCAGAAGCACTGTTGTGTGTGGTTCTAAGTGATCAAGGCAAGGCCGACATTCATGGACAGTGGTGCTAGAAGAAACGTGACAGGTAAAGCAGGCAAATCCATGTCCCAGTTGTCTCTTCCTCCTTGATGACAGAGAGGCAGGGTCTTCCATATGCCATCAAGTCGCTGGCAGGTGATGGGGGCGGTGCCATTCTAGAAGCTCGGCTCCAACCTCTGCTGGTGAAAATGGTCATGCGTTGGCCTTGACCAAGGGAGCCTGTGGTTTATAGCCCGCAGAAAACCTCTTTCCCCTCCCAGGGTTTCTGAGTTCACAAGCCCTTCATATAAGCACCAGGATGGCAAGAAAGGCGGCCAGTGGCCATCCTCAGGCTTGGCCATTTGCGGACTCGATTATTGATAGTTCTGTTGTTGTTTTTATAGGGAACGCCTTTTAGTAAGATTTATTTGCAACACAAATATCTTCACTTGGTCCACCAGGAAGCCTGTGGTCAGGAAAGGCCTACCTCAAAACTCCAGTCTTTCAATACTGTTTTCAAGTTTCTAACAACTTGGCCAATAGCCACTTGGCCAATAGCTACTTGAATCAGTGTAGCTCTCTACTTTTGATGTTTTTCTGCCAAGGAGAGTAAGATTCAATGCAAGCCCTTCATTCCAGGTCTCGTCACCCTTCTGAGGACAGCCTCAGAGTAGGCTCCAAAATATTCCATTAGTCATGAGACCACAAACCTCGGACCTTCCTAATAAATTGGGACACACTTCTATCTTGTTCTTTCCTTTACAGGCCTTCCTCTCCTTTCCTTCCAGGGCTCCCGCATGATCTTTTCCATAACAGATAAGATTGTTGAAATCTCCGACATTTTAAAATTTCCTCATAGTTTAAATTTTCAGGAAAAAAGAAAAATGCTTGAGGGATACTGCTTTACTTAGTTTAACAGCACTAAAATGTTGATGACAGAACTAAAATGAGGAAAAAGCAAGTGGCTCCACCAAACTTACATAACTAAGAACACAACCAGGGAGCTGGATCTACCTTGGCAGAGAGGGGAGCAGGAAGCCTGTGGTCAGGATATCTCTGAGAACTCTGCCTGGGTGTGAAGAGAGAAGTGCTGATTGATGGGAAGCCGAAGAAGCTCAGAGAGCTTGGGAATGGCCCCTCTGAGCCCAGAGTCCAGGGGAGAATCCCAGTCTGGCTTTCCAGAGAACACCAGTGTAAGAACCATTTCCATCGGGGGTTATTTTTTTGTTATTGTTCTTTTTCTTAGCACATTCCAATAGGGTTTAGGAGTAGAAAAAAGGAAGGACAGAAAAATATTAAATGACAAAGAAATAGTTCAAAAAATTAAAATGGTAGAAATGGAGGGCATGGGTCAAGTAGCTCAAGGACAGAATAATGAACATTCCAAACTAATTTTGTGTCATGTTAACATCAATGAGAAAAATTTCCAGCAAAATTAAATTTTAGCTAATTTGCTTTTTTTTTTTTCCACATGTATTTAGTACAGGGTCTCCAGGGTTTCACTAGACAGATCAGACTCATAGTGATCCTCCTGTTTTCAGCCTCACAAGTACTGGGATTACAGGCATGCGCCACCACACCCAGTCTTAATCACCATCTCAGCCCACCCCAGGGGTGGGGCAGGCACGGCATGGCAGGGATTGAACCCCTGGCCCTTGTGTCTGCCTAAGCAGGCGCTTTAGTCTGCTAAGCTATCTGGCCAGCCCAAGCTCTAGTTAATTTGATCAAGTGAATATTCTTGTTAATCAAATCAAGCGATGTTTTAATATCAGTGTAAGTTCTTGACATTTTTCTTGGGCTTCTCATTTGTATGCTACAAATGCTTTTGTTGGGACATGAAACTCAAATAACAAGAGACTCCGGAGTTGAGCAGATGTTGCTATATTTTAGTAATTCCAGCTGTCTGATCTAAAATTAGACTTATTTTTCAGTTATGAGATAACAAGGTAATTGTTCTGTCAGCCTTCTTCCAGCTTTCAATTTCAATTCTTTTATGAAAATTTGAGTTATCCCTACAAAGACCAAAATTCTGGAGTTGAAAAATAAGATAAGGCCCAGCAGGGGGCACTATAGTCACATTGAGACCTGTGTCTGGTCATTTTTTTCAGTGTGTACATTGTTGTTGGCTGTTTCTCACTGTAGAAGCCCTTCTCTGTTTTGATTTAGTCTCTGACTGTATTCTTATCCAAACTCTGGCTCAGCGGTACTTGGGGAAACCCGTTTCAATTGTTTTGTTGTTGTTTCTTGTATTTATTTATTAATTTTTTCATCCTGTCATTGGGGATAATTTGCCTCTATTTACTTTGGGGTGTTTCAGGAGAATTTGTTTTATTTAGCTAGTAATTTCACCTCTGAGAACTGTGATGAACATATTTCTTTAACCTTATGAGACTACGTTTTAAAAAACACATAAAATTTCTGAGAGGCTGAGGCAGGAGGATCACAAGTTTGAATCCAACCTTGGTCTGGACAACATTACAATTTTGTGAGATCCTGTCAAAAAAAAAAAAAAAAAAACCTGGGTATGTAGCTCAACATGAAGGCCCTGGATTGTACCTCTACCTCTGTGGCTTGGGGACATTTAATCCTACCCTAAAGGAATTTTTGTTGGTGTTCCTTTTTTAAAACCCTTAAAAATGTAGTCAATACTTTTGGAACCCAGAGAATTCCACACTGTCCCTAAGAATTCTACAATTCTATACTTCTTTAAATCATTTCTACTTCCCCAGAGTCAATTTGCTATGCATTCAGAGCCAGAAATAGAGCAGCTCAGGCATCCGAGAGCATGATAGGCACCGCAGCGCCAGCTCTAATTTTAATATTATATCATATGCTTTGGCCTCCAGATACAAGCAGTTAGGGCTCAGTGTGTCTATGATGCTAGAAGCTCAGCCCCCAGAAAAGTTAATAATACTCCCAGGAAGCTGTAGGACTGCTAAGTTTAAAACTAAATCTTTAGTCTTTAAGTCCTAAGTCGCAGTATTTTAGAACTTTGGTTCAATTTAGGACCACTCGAAAAGGTCACGCAGCCCAGATCCGCTCGCCAAGCTCCAAGTACTATGCAAAACTTGATAATGGTTCTGTCATGCCCAGAGCCAAAGAAACTTAACTTCTTATACTGTGAATAGTGGGTTTTGGCCCTTTGGCCTGACGTATATGGCATTCCTTATTATCCTAAGCCCAGAGTAATTCTTAATAGGTCTGTGGTGGGCAAATTTAATCTTATTCTTTTACCTCTTACTTGTACCCGCCAGCCCTTTGGAGACTGGCATTGCCAGTCTCAGTGGCAGCAACACCGCCATTTCAGACATTCTTATATAAAACTTTGGATCCAGACTTTGTACCAAAATATTGCTGGGCCCCCTCGGTTGAGATCTGTTTATTGTCATTATTCTAATTATGCGCACACAAACTATAAATATGCTTAAAACTCTGGCTTTCTAAAAGAATTTAATATGTGAAAGATTATGAATAAAAAAAAGCATATTTGGTCTGGCCAGATAGCTCTTGCATTAAAGCGCTTGCTTAGGCAGAGCACAGGGGCTGGAGTGTGGTGCCCGGCACCACAAGCCATGTCGGCCCTGTTCCCAGCGCGTGCTGAGATGGCAACTGAGATTGGGTGTGGTAGCGTGTGTGCCTGTAATCCCAGCTCTTGAGAAGCTGAAAACAAGCAGATCACTACGAGTCTGATCTACATAACGAGACCCTGTAGACCCTGTACTAAATCCAAAACACAGAAGCATATTTATTACCAAAATTTTATGAAATATAGAAAAGACAAGACTAAAAATCGCTCATAATCTGTTCATTCAGGAATAAGTACCATCAACCTTTTGCCTCGTATACTCAATAAATAAACTAAAATTGATTGACTAAAATATTTTCCTCAGTCATTGAGTATTTTTATACATTATTAATAACTAGCGGCATCATGTCATATTAATATTTTACAACTTATTTCATCAATATTCTGTTGATGGGACATTTATCTCAAGTTTCATTATAGTGATAATTCAGGTTATATCCTTGATAGTGATATAACCTTTCACAAAAGTGAATCTTTTGTGAAAAATGCATTTTAACACATATATTTTTAAAGATCTGAGTGGCTTTTCCAAGTTAACCCTTCAGAAATATGTATTGATTTACAAGTCTAAAAGGAATACTTTTCAGTGCCTATTTCCCCAAATCCTTGACAGCCAAGAGTAACAGGATACTGAGAAATCTTTGTCCATGTGATCTCTGAAAAATATCTCCTTGTTGAAGGAATAGTCTTGTAGCTGATCAAAGAAGAAGATTAGCAATTAAAAGCACAACTCTGTTGTTTATTTCTAACTTCTGTAGGTAGAATTCTATTTATGTCTTCTATTGCTAGAAGCAGAAGAAAATAAAGGTACTAGAAATAGTTTGTTATCACATACATTTAGGGGAATATAATAATATTTATATTTGGGAAGACAATCTTTTGGATTACAAATCTAAAGAAACATCACACCTTAGGGTAAGAAGTCCATAAACCACATAGACATGAAGATCAGGATGACAGATGAGTGTTTACAATAAAAAGTCATTAAAATATTAAACTAAAGGGCCGGTAAGATGGCTCAGCAGTCTAAAGTGCCTGCTTAGGCAAGCTTAGGCAGGCGCAGGGGACTGCAGCTCGATCCTGGCACCACATGCTGCACCAGCCCCACCCTCAGGGCAGGCTTAGCCACCCCCCCCGCAAAATATATATATATATATACACACATATATAATATACAATGTATTTATATTATATATAATGTATATATTTTATATATATTAAACCAAAATAGTAATACATGTGAGAAGAATCAGAAAACAAACATTCTGAAGTCATTTATAGCATAAGCAAGAAATAGTTAAGATTGTAAAACGAAAATGTTTGGACCCTGCCTGATGGATGTGTAAACTATTGCCTCCAATAGAATAATATTTTGCTTTTATATTTTCCCTTTACCCATAGTTTTACCTCTTTTTTTTAAATGTATGCGACTGCTTCCTTTTCACTCTCGTTTGAGGATGACCTTCCTATTATGCCAAGGTCAAATTTGGCCCTTTGTGTAATCTTTAAGGTGTTGTTCATAGGGTGCAAACAGTACTACCGTATCTTTCACTTTAGGAATTCTGTGACTTGCTAGTTTGACTATGGGAGCCTATAGACAAGGGAAAAATCAGTCAGAGGGAGAAGCAATCCTTTTAGCCTCCCACTTGGGCTGAGAAGGACCTGTCCATTTCTTGTCTTCCCCTGAGCTGTGACCAAGCACTTGATTCAGCTATGGAAGCCGCAGCTTTCTGCTGGAGGTCAGAGCCTTATTTTTTTGGAAAGGGCCCCATCCCCCACCAAGCACTTCCCTCTTCTCCCACCAGTAAAAAGAATGAATTCCTGTCACGTTGGTTTGACCTTAGACTCTAAGAAAAAGCAGTGAATGTGATGTGTATGCTTCGGTAGGGGTTGTCAGGATATTGTTTTCAGAAAAATTATATTTTAAAAGGGTATTAGCAAAAGGTAGGCATTCTCTTGGTGACTTGTGTCCCAGAAGTGCTTTTTCTAATATTTTCAGCAATCCTCTTAAGCTGATGTTATTCCTGCCATTGTGTAGGTAAGAAAACTGAGCTTTTCAAAAGTTAGGTCATTGGTTCGAAGTCACAGAGCTGTGGAATCCCAGGACCATAATTAAAGCCCAAGCTGATCTGACTGCCAAATTCTTCTGTCTTTCCACAAAGCTTAAGTTTGTTCAAGAAAACCACAGAGGCGGAAGAGGTCTAAGTTTGCAAGTGTTTGATCTTGTGTTTCTCTGTGTGTATTTTTAATATAATTTTAAACCATGTTTTTCTGCAATCAAAGGATTTATCATAGGATGTTTCCCTGCTGGCAGAGTCTATTGAGCTGGATCACAATCCTTGCCTTCTGTCCCCATTCATAACTTATTCATGGATCTCTGGCTCCTTATCAGTGCCATATCTGCATGATGTGTTTTGAATGATCTTTCCAAGGCTTCCCTGGATGCTAAAGGAGAGATGAGGAAGGACATTCTATAGATCGCTTTAAGGAGGAAGCACAATTACTTTATTTAAATATGAGCCCTTCAGATTCTGCTTATTGAAAGAATGTTCGAGGAAACGGAGGGATAAGTTGAAGGAGCAAATGACCAGGATAAGAAGCTGTGTGAACCAAATACAAGCGCTGCCGAGCCCAAGAACTCTTGGTGACATCAGTTCAGTAGACTGGGTCTTTCTGTCCCCCTCAAAATGCATACACTGAAATCCTGATCCCCAGCTTGATGGTATTTGGAGATGGAGCCTTTGGAAGGTGCCAGGGCCTGAGGATGCCCTCAGGAGTGGGACTTAGCCCTTAGCTAAGAGACCCTGGAGAGCGCCCTTGTCTCTTTCTGCCCTATGAGAACACAATGACAAGATGACAGGGTACAGCTAGCGGTGTCTTCCCCAGGGCCCAGGCAGGCTGACACCATGTCTTTCACTTCCAATTTCCATAATGTAAGACATAACTGTAAGATAAGATATAACTTCCTTTACTTATACGCCACCCAACTTTATCGTAGCAGCCTGAATACACCAAAACTCAGAAACTAGTATGATGGAAAGTTGATTCAAATTGAATTACAGAAGCAGAGTGTATACATATGTTATCTTATATGTTATTGTACTAATTATATATAGGATAAGCAAAGGCATTTACTAAGGGGTTTAATGTTACATAATTGGGAGAACTGGTTAAGTAATCACTGTAAGGCTGTTGCCTTCATACCTGGTCTTGGGATTGGAAGCCCAAAGGCAGGCAGTTGTGAAGGCCAGCAGGGGAGAACAAGGACAAGCTAGAACCCACAAGCTTGAGATTATCCCCATAGGACAGACTGGAACCTACCTCACTCTTACTGTCCATGACTTTGGTGGCAACTTTGGTGGCCACCAAAAATCAGGGCTTTGTTCATGGGGCTCAGTTCCTATACCTGGCTCAGGAGTCAAAGTAGGGTGATGTAGTGGTGGTCATGACAGCTGCCTCTTATGGATGACACCAGTAACAACCTCGTCAACACTGTTGAGTGATAACAAGGCTGTTGCTTTGCTTTTGCCTTTCATGACTCTCACTGGAATTTCTCTGCAGCCCATTTTATCCAGAACCATGCAAGAAAAGAAAACCAAAGAAATGTAGCCCAGTCTAGCTAGAGACATCGCAGTTATCATAGTAAATAGAAAGATTATTGTGTTGGACAGCACTAAATCAGGGAGACCAATTATTATTGGGCAAAATAACATGTGCTCTGCGTGACACTAATTCACATGCTTTCCTGTTAATGTGGAACGCAGGCATTCCCCTTAGGGAATGTCTTCTTGCACTTTTCCCAGATTTGAATGACATTCTGAGCATGTAACCCTACCTCAGGGAGTTTGCTGCCCGCCTGTGTGTTCATCGGGAGTGCAGGGTATTGGGTTTTTCTTGCTACTGTTGTCCATATTACAATGCTTTGGCTCTGACATTGTTTTCCTTTGCTCTTCCAAGATAATTCTTATCTTAGTCCATCTGTGCTGCTATAATAAAATTGCAAATTGGCCAACTTATAAATAGAGAAAGGTTATCTTTTCATGCTTCTGGAGACTGGGAAGAGCATGGTCAAGGTGTCACCAGTTTTTGTTTCTGGTGAGAGCCAGTTCTTTAGTGGTATCTTCTTATGGGGCAGACAGGTGGAAAGGGCCAGACTTACTTCCTGAAGCCCTTTCCTAGCAGCACTAATGCCATCCATGAAGGTGGGGCTCTAGGACCTAATTTCCCCCTTATGGCCCTACCGCTCAACACTGTTGTAGTAGAGACTGTGTCGTGCTGAATTCAGAGGGAACAGAAGCATTCAAATTGTAGCACTTCCTCTCAGGTCTCCAATTCTCCAAATCGTTTTCTTTGTATTAGCTTCCTATTGCTACTGCATTACCGCACATTTAAAGAACTCGAGCAGCCCACCTTATCTTGAAGTTATCAGTTCCGGTGTCTGCAAGAGATCTCACTGGGCAAAAATCAGGGCATCGGTGGGGCTGAGCTTCCTCGTTTCCTGCTTCATGGCTCCACCTTTGCAATGCACAGAAGCCACTCAGATCTCCTCATGCTGAATGACACTAATAGTAACCTCATTCAAGGAACCCTGGTTACTGTGTTGGGCCCAACCACATAATCCAGAGTAATCTCTTTATTGGAAGGTCAACTGATCAGCGACTAATTCTGCCGTGTTATATCCCCTTTGTCATGTAGCCTAAAGCATTCACAGGTTCCAGGGCTTAGGACAAGAACGTGTTGGTGAGGCCATTCTTCTGCCCACCACCTCACTCCATTCTTTCGTGGCCAGGGCATTTGTGGAAGTTATAAGTCATGTATGGGGTCTTTTGTTCTCCACCTTCCCACAGTTCTTACCTATAGGCAGGGAGCAAAGCCAAGCTATGAGAATTGGGGCATACCCAAAAGAGAAGAAAGAAAGTCTTGGACAAAATTAACACTGAGAAATATATTCCCTTCCTTCCAACAATGTCCTTTGTTACTGAGGTCATGCTCATGTCCCCATGCTGCCTAATTGGGCAGTAGTCCTGGTTCTGGTAAGGTACAGAGAAGTGACAAGGATCTGATTGTCCAAACTGATACATTTCTTTATTGTTGCCAAATACAGTTTCCTGGGCACTTGCTTCCCAGCCCAGGCCAAAATCCTGCTCTCTAAGGGTCACCTTCACCCCACTCTCACTGCTGCCATCAACTCCACTTATAGCTGATCTCCCCTTCACTGGAGCTTGTTCCGTTTTCCAGCTGACTTGGTATCCAGCAAGGGAGATGTTCCATGATCAATGTGGTTTTAGTAACCTCCTCCTCCATTCCTCTCAACTTCCTGTGGAGAGACACTTATTGCTCCATGTACTTCTTCAAATTTCCCAGCCCTACTGAAAATAGATGTCATGTGACTATTTCTGGACAAAGGAAAGTGACCTAAAGTGTCATGTTTTATAGTTGTGGCATTTTTACAAAGCTCACATCCTGGTCTACAGACTGGTCATTTTTGCTCATTGACATGACTGCAATATATGTCTATGGCTACTCTCAGGTCACTGCCCACTCCGTCTTCCCATCACCATCTCCATCATGTATTTTGTTTTCTGTACCCAGTTTATGTTCCATAATCTATCATCTCACTCATGTTCCTGTCAATATTACAATTTCTCTTTTTTAAAATTTTTATTTTTAAAA
>NDGM011179249.1:0-10244 GCA_002564305.1 Octomys mimax | reverse complement strand
AAAAGTAAAGCCATATTAATATGCTGAGCTATAAAAGGCTCAAGTCAACAACTTCGGACATTGACAGTCCTATGGATAACCCACCGCTATTATGGACTACTGGACTATATTGGGATATTTTGCTGAATTCATAAACCTACAGTATTTAAACAACAATGGAATGCCCTTCTCTGACAAAATTAACCAAAAAAGTGGGATAGAAATGAACGAACATTTTGTATCTGTACACTCAACATAGTTAGGATAGATATATAGCTCTATTCTCTTAATTCAATGAATAGAGAGGTTTGTTCTAATAGTGTTTGAAACAGGATATCATGTCTGTATCTTGTACAGTGAATAACCACTAAGACAACAATATGCAATGCATTACTTACTGAAAATGTGCTAGCAATCAGGTGTGAAACTGTCTCATTGCTATTTGTTTCTCAATAAAATTATTTTTAAAAGTTAATCAAATGGGTTTATTAGTGTGGTATTTATTTATTTATTTATTTATTTATTTGGTACAGGCTTTACTACATGCCTCAGACTAATATTGATCCTCCTGTCTTGGCCTCCCCATCCCTGGGATTACAGGTGCGCACCATTGCATCCATTTTCAGTGGCCAGCATGGCACACTCAGGATTCCAGGGTCTGCAACAGCATGAGGTACCCAGATTCCTGTGCTTGCTTGCCAGGCAGGCATATAAACCACTGAGCTATATCCCTAGCCCTCAATTTATTTTGGCAAAATTTTTAGCCTAATCCAATATGGCTTTGGTGTGCCAGCCACACAGAAAGCCAAACAGATAATAGCAGTTTCTTAACAAACATCAGCATATGTATATGAAATTTGCTAGTCTAACGTTACTTCAATGATCCTTCCATGGTATTAGTTTGGGGTGTTCAAGCTACCATGAGTATGCAATTCTACCAATACTGTCTCTTTCCAGCCCCACCTAAACCCCCCACAGATGGAAGAGCTGCATTTCGGCCCCAGATATCCCATTTTGCTTCCTCTTTTCATTCGCTCCTTCCTTCCTTCCTTCCTTCCTTCCTTCCTTTCTTCCTTCCTTCCTTCCATGTTTCTCTCTCTCTTGTTTCTTTCCTTGAGGTAGAAGAAAGGGAGTACCAGAACCGTGCTACAACTGATATATATTCCAACCTTCTTACTTTTCATTTTTAGTCAAACTTGACCAATTTACCTAGGCTAACCGCAAACTTGACCTGCTCCTGGTTAGGCTGGGTTTATAGGTTTATGAAGCTGGCCCTGGCTCCAGGCCTATTAATGTGTAACTAGCCAGTGCTATAACAATCCACTATTTCCCTCACTGGGATCATATCTCAGGTTACTCAAAGAGTAATTCACAGACCACCCACCTCTGTCAAGATCACTAGCAATGTTCAACACATTTTCAGCTGCTTGGCAACCTCATCAAACCTACTGAATTACAATCTCTAGTGAGATGAATATAACAAGTTACAGCCTTGGGAAATGCTTCAAGTTAATGTTATGAAAAATGAAATGTAAGACTACTGTCTCAGTTGGGGAAGGACAAAGGGCAAGGTCAGTTGACAGCATTGCTTATCTCTTAGAAATGTTTCACTATTGTTGGTGTGTCACATATTATTGTGAGGTTGAGCCAGGATCATCCTTCTCTTCTTTAAATACCAAATAAAAATGACTGCAAGATCTAATTTCCAACCAAACCCATCTATGTGATGCTCAGAAAATTCTATCAATTTTCTGAGCATCTGTATTACTAGACTTAGGAAATCTGGAGTGAATCATTTTCTTTACCAGTTGTGAGTCTATGTAATGAAAGTGAAGAAAATACCTTATGAACATGTAGTATTCAACAGGAGTGATGTCAAGAATTGAAACTTTATTTCAATAGAGCTTCACTATGTTTTCAGTAGAGTACTTCAGAGCCTGCACATCATCACCCATCATTACCATCAGCTACTTTGTCATGTAATTTTTCAGCCTGTCTTCTAAAGAGGTAGAGTCTTTAGTGTCCCTATCTTTGACTTTGAATTCATCCTTATCGCTTCTTTGATGCTATGGGGGCCAGGGAGATGGCTCAGTAGAATAAGAGCTTCCCTGGCAAGTGCAATCCCCGGCCTGAGTTCAATCCCCAGTTCTGCCAAAAAAAATCCTTTGATGCTAGAAACAACGCAGAAGTGATGGGGTGCTAGTTCTGAGTTTGTATCTTGAAGACCTTATGACAGTTCACCTTAATATCCACTCAGGTTCATAGCCATACCATATTAAATATGCTTGATCTCATCTAATTATCAATTTAGTTGCAGTGGGATCTGCATAATGGATTAATAGTGAACACATCTAGGGATGTCTGGGAGAGTTTGAGAGGCATGACGTTAGGCTCTACATCTGGTCCATGCCCACTTCCTCTCTAGAGCTCATTTCAGCATCTTGTGCCCCCTCACTGCTGACATGAACATCATTCCTCTGCCAAGCCCTTCCTGCAAGATTTGCTTTGAAGCCAGCAATCATGGAATGAACCCTGTGAAACCTTAAGCCAAGTAAGTCTCCCTTCCTTTAAGTTGTGGGTTTCAGGTGTTGTGTCCCAGGAATGGAAAATTTGGCCAATACAGAACTCAAAGTTTTCTACATAATCTCTTGTTTCTGGTTCTCTCTCTCTCTCTCTCTCTCTCTCTCTCTCTCTCTCTCTCTCGACACACACACACACACACACACACACACACACACAAAGATGTGCCTCCTATGTCAAAAAGACGTTGAAGGATGTGTAGGGTAGGCTATTTACCTATTTACCTAAGTGCTGCAACCAGGCTTAGGATAGAATCCCTTTACTGAACCACAGGACCAGGATGAGCCAGCCTAGATCAGTGAAAATAGGTTAGAGTATCCCCTATGCTGACATATGCAAGATACTACATTCCTGTTTCTTCAAGCCACTGATATGAGCATGCTGGGAAGAAAAGTTACTGTAAAACAAGGTTGTAGTAGTAACTAAGAGACACCCCAGATAATGTTATTTATTCACATTTTGTAGGCAAGGAAATTAAGTCACTGAAATTAGGTAACTTGCTTAAAGTCATCTTTTGGTCCTAAGAGTCACAGCTGAGATTTGATGCTAAGTCTATTGAAAGCCTGCCCTCTCAACTGACCCTGTTTGATTAACTACTGAGTTGAGGACTATGGTCCTCAAGGGACTTTGAGCTAATGCAATATGTGAGTCCCAACTTCCCTCTCCAGGCTTTATGAGAAATTCTGGAACTGAGGTTCCAAAATACAGAGTTTTAAAATGCTCTCCGATTATATTAATGCATCACTAGGGAAGATGATTGGTCCATATCTGGAGAAGTCCCAGAGGAGGGGAGCACTGAGTATTCACTGATATATACTGTGGGTATATAGTGGAATTTAATCCACTATGCATAAGAAAGGAAGCTTGAAGGCTTTAAGCCAGAAAGGAACAAGGTGTTTCACTGGGAGCTTGAGGAAAGAGGAAAAAATATTGCATCTTTTGGATGAAAGGGCCCTTAATCTTCAAAACACAATCCATTTTCCATACCAAACCCCCTTCAAGTCTAGCAGGTCTGCTGAGGCCTCGAGTCAGGCAAACAGCTTGTGTTTTGCAGATTAAGGTGCCTTTGACCCAAAAGATCCTTTTTTTTTTTTTTGTGAAACTCCAAAGGAAAGGCCTGGTCTATTTCTAGCCCATACACTCCCTGAAAGAGGCAGATCTGAATGCAGCCAGAGAACTGGGCTGCTTCCCTGCCGGGACTGCCACACAGTAAGCAGTAGATGAATGGAAGGGCTCCTAAAAGAGATCCTTTACCCCAAAATATCATACCTGCTTCCTTGCCAGGATGTCCCAAATGCTCATTATAGAATAAACAGAACTTTGAAATATTGAAAGTTCCTGCTCAAGGAAGACTACTAATAAAGCCAAGCAGCAGGAAACACCATGTACCTGACACCTTAGAACTGAAGGGACGCATTACCTCATCTGATTCCCATAACAATGCTATGTTCCCAGCACAATAGGGAAACTGAGACCTCACTTCACAGGAAAAACAAATGGAGCCCACAAAGCTCAGGTCATGCACCTGAGATTACCCCAACATGCTGTCATGTTGCTTCCTAAATTGGACCCCCAGCCCCACAAAAGGCAGCAAAGGTCAGATAAATTTGAAGCATACTTCTTTGTAGAAAATAAACCAGAAAGGGACATAAAACAGCATACACCAAACAACACTGAGTAATACTGCTCAAATCCCAGCCCTATTCCTGCTCCTGCAGAGGCTAGATTGGGGGCAACTGATATTCCATTCTATCTGGAAGACCAACTTAGGTGCAATTTTGATTTCTGCAAGTTTAACCTTGTCTCGGGCTGCAATTCTATACTTCTGTGAAAAAAAAAGAAGCTGAAACTTACACATTGTAAAAGAGAGAAAGAGTGATTAAAAAGTGCTCAATCTTGGCTCGCCTTGGCAGGGGATACGTAGTGCCAACCAAGAGAGCAAGTCTGAGGAAGTGAAGGGAGTTGATTTGTCTAAGCCTTAGGAAAGCAAATATCACTGAAGTGTTGGCTGACCGCCACTGACTTCCAAACAGAAAATGGCTTCCACATATACTGTGGGTGCCCAGCAGGGTCTGTTAGAGTGAGTGATAGGGTGGCCCTGCACTGCTGGAGAGCAGGGAGAACCATTACAATCTCCTCTTGATGGGGACTAACAGAAAGTGCCATCGCAGGAGTGGAAGAAACAACTCCAGCTGAGACCTCCCACAAAGGCTCAAGAAATTGTTACATACCTCAGGACATCCTTGATCTAAAGATGCTTGAGCTAGTTTATATGCTGGATGCAAAGAACAATGGCCACTGGGGAGAAAAACAAACATGAACGACACCAACAAAAATAAACAGCGGTTTTGTTATCAGGAATTCAGGGTTAAAGCGCCAACTCAGTCACTAATTTCTTACATGACTTATTAGAAAGCTCATGGGCAAATGGTCATCCACAAACCTGTTTATCTGGGTAGAAAATAGTTGGAAGTTCTAAATGATCTCTAAGGATCCTTCTAACTCTCTAACAGTAGGGTGTACTATAATCAAACACTAATAAATTACATTCAAGCAGTACTCCCTCCCTGCTTCACCACCGTCAGTGGTGCACTCTATGCATACGTGTAGGGTGCCTTTCCTGCACCAGGCAGTGTGCTAGAGAATGAAGCAAGATGCATCTCATTTACCAAATCTGCTTTCAATGAGGTTAGCTGATGTAGGGAATGGCCCCAGGTGATCCAACCTGGCTTCCATACTCAGAAACTATAGCGCCTTCCACACTGTGTCTTGATAGCTAATATCTTTGTGATGATCCACATACCAAGAAAAGGATTTACTTTGAGAATTGCTATGATCCCATGATGCCAGGAAACCCTTTCTTGGGGTGTCACTGAGCCTTGCCTGCTCTCCAAGGAGGTGGTCTCACCATAGCTAATGCATAGAGGCAAAATTTCCCTGGTTGACATTTCATAACTTTGGGGCATAGACTGAAAAGAAAACCTATCAGAAATGCCAAGGCAATGCTTCCTTCTACTGCTCTGGAATATTTTAAGTAGAGTGGTCCTTGAAGAGAGTCAAATACAGCTGCTCTATTTTAGAAAAAAAAAAAATGAGACCAAGGCTTACACAAGGTCCCACTGCTATGTAAAGGAAAAAAAAAAAAATCAAGAATATAGACTGTCTCTTCATGCCCTCTCCAGCATGCTATTTTATTGCTCCAAGCATCCTCCCCTGTTCCTAAAGACATTGATTTTTTTTTTTCCTTTTTGGATAAGGTTTGTTTTGCTTTGTTTTCAGCATCAGAACTATTTCCAGTGAAGTCAACTTCCCTAATTCAGCTCCTCATTATTCTGAAAGTAATCATATTGTAATGTGTGTGAGGGATGAAGAGACAGTTAGGCCTCTGGGGATTCCCTGAAGAAGTGATGGAAAGAGTGGGCTGCAAGGGTGGGAGTGACATGTGGTAGAGAGTGTGTGTGTGCTAGGGAGCAGAGAGAGCAGGAACACTGCAGTCAAATGCAGAGAAGGAAACAAAGTGCTTGTGTTGATTGGAAAAGGCAGCTCAGAGAGCCAGGCTGGCTTTGCCTGGCCTGTGCTGGGTAGCTCTGTGAAGGGTCCCTCTCACCCTCAGAACATAACCCTCTCCTAGTGTGCAGGGGGGCATAGTGACATGGGGCATAGTGACAGGAAGAGATGTAGTCACTTGACAAGATGAGAGAAAAAGACGGGAAGAGAGACTATAAGAATGAAAGAGGATGGATCCCTCTTAGATGTGAATAATCCAAGAATGTATATCAACATTTTATTGTAATGTTAAAAGCAGGTCAGAGTAAAAAGTATAAAGAACAGATACCCGATTCTATGGAAAAGAGTAAGGCAGCTTTCCCATTAAAAGGATGGCTGCAAGGATTGAGGCAGCAGGATCCAACCTGGGCGCTAATGTCCTATTTCCAGTCCTGAGTAGATTCTATCCTCTCCTGTCACTAGACCTGCCTTCCAACTCACCTCTTCAACTCAGTCCTTCACTCTGTACCAAACGGGCCTTGTAGCAAAACAGATGCTCAATAAATGTTTAATGGGCAAGTAAACACCCTCAAACATTTATTTCATCATGTCAGTAATGACGAATTCTAAGTGCATCACAATTTATGCATGGAATACCAAGTCAAACCTGCCAGAGTCCAGGCGGTAAGCAGAAATGAATGAAATGTCCATGGGTGGAGTTTTCAAAAGAGGTTTGGTGACTTACAGCAAACACCCATCCCAGGCCACAAGGACAGCAGAACACTTCCGTGTAACCACGAGTTCTGCAGGCCATCAGGACTCCAGCATTCTCAGGAGAAGCCAGAAGAATCCAGATTTGATACATATTCTCCCATTTTTTTAAGCTCTAACATGATCTCTCCCCTTCCCCAGCCCTGTGAGCATCAAGTTTAAGTAATGCTTGTGTGGACAGGTAGATCAGTGACTCCAGGCTTACTGGACCAAGTCCACATGTCTTCATGGAAAAACCCAAGTTTCTCTTTTAGATAGACCTAACCTACTTCCCAAATCCTGCCCTTGCTTTCTATGCAAAACTGGTCCCATGACAATGGTCACTGTCATTAGCACACATTGGAAGATTCGTTCGCACCTGCACAGGTGCAGAGCATACTTGCCTGTTCTCCATTTTGAATTCAACAGAGAAATCCCAGCTCAGCCCGGCTTCTTCTAGTAAGAATTCTCTCACTGGGTCATATTTTTGCTCAAACTCTAAAGCTTGGAGGGAGTACAACTGACTGTTCTTTGCCCTTTAGAACATGTGCTGCCATTTCTTGGTTGCTTAGCAGCGACCTACAATGGAAAGAGTATTTGACTAAGAACCTTGGGTATCTGGACCCTAATCCTAGTCTTCCTCCCATTTTGCTGTGCAGCCTTGGACAAGCAGTCTACTCTTTCTAAGACTTGATTTTCAATACTTTTGAAGTCAAGGCATTGGTTTAGGTCAGCAGTATCAATTGTAGGCTCAGAGGTGGCTATGATGCAGATGGCAGTGTTGGCATGCAGAAAGGTTCCCCATGACAGCTCCCCTGCTGTCTGAAAAACATCAACCTCTAAAGATCTCATTAGTTTCTGGCATTGAAAGAGTAAGTACTTATATTTTGACTCTGCAAGTCAGCTGAACCTATCTGAACATAGTTAATTCCACTGACCCTATTTCATACGCCAGCTCCTGTATTAAGTACTTCTCCTGTGTTTTTAAGTCTGTTCTCCTGTTAGGCTTTACCAAAATGGGAGACTCAGGAGAGGACCAGCAATCAGGGATTCACTGGCCCTTCATAACGACCCTCCAGCCACTCTGTTTAGGTGTCACATGCCTTTTCTGGGACACTGAATTTTTTTTTATTCTGTTCATAAATTAAGAAAATTAGACTAGAAGGAAGGAATCTTTTAGCCCCAAAACACAAAGAGGACAAAGAATGATGCCCCCTTTCTCTCTCTCCTCTTTCCTTCTTTCCCTTCTCTCTCTCTCTCTCTCTCTCTCTGTCTCCCTCCTTTTCTTTCTTCTTCTTACTTTGGAAAGGGAAGGAGAAGTAGAAAGCAAAAGAAAGAGAAGCAGAATAAAGTAGAAGAAGTAAGAAAAAAGAGGTGCTAAGGGGTGAAATAGAATAAATGTTAGCATCTCCTAACTTCCACAACAGCTCCTAGAACTGCTTTCTTCTATTCCTAGAATAGAGATCTGCTGTGTAAAGGTGCATGTAGTAAGTATTTTAGGTTGTCACATGGCCTTGACTTCTCAGCTCTATCACTATAGCAAGGTGTCACCAAGGATGAGGTAAATAAGTACTTTATTTACTTTGTACTTTATTTGAATAGAGCCAAAAATAAAATTTATTGCAAAAACAAGAAGTGGAACCAGATTTGACCCAGGGACCATAGTTTGCTTACTACTAACCTAGATAATAATTTTATTTTTTCCTAAATAGAACTTACCATTACCCCATGCCAGGTAATATGTGATTACTTACTGGACTTTTCTACTAGAATATCATTACCAAAAGGTAGAGAAGTTATTAATTTGGACAAATTGTACACCCTTAGTTCCCACAACAGTATGGAATAACCTTAGTCCATATTCTTGGGATGAATGAGTGAATGCCATGAAGTATCACCAGCATACGTCAGGTACAGGATTCTGTTGTCTTTTTTTTTTTAATTATCCGCAGGAAATTCTGGCTCCCTCCTTCCAGATAACAAAACAAACTCAAAGAGATTTCCATCTCTCACAACTCATTCATTACAGAGAAATTTTTAAACCCAAGGGTGTCTTACCACATCATAGCAAAAGAACTTGCTCTCTACCATCCTCTTTCCAGGCTACCTCTTATATAGCCCCAGTACCAAGGTTGAGCTCTGGTCCCCCATGAGTATTATGAACAGCTATCCTCACTATCCCAGAAGGACTTATTTTCTCTGCTTTCCCTGCTCAAGTGTCCTTGTGTTCCAGGAAGAATTTACCTCCCCGAGCCACTGGTTCATAAGCATCCCCGGCTTCCATCCGAAAGAGGACTCATGAACTACTCTCCCTCTCCAGAGATGATACCTAGATATTGGGCCCATTTATCTAGAATTCATATCCCACCTACCCCCAAGACACATTTAATGTGGCATTACAAATTTAAATAAGATATAAATCAGGACAATTAAAAATAAAAATGGAACAAAGAATAGATAAAATGAGTGAAGGAATAGATGTTATCAGGCACCTGGGATGAACTAATTGATCTGGATTTAGTTCTGACGTTCCTGGCAGCTGAAGCAAAGTAAAGATAATTGGCCCCCAAGGGGCTAAAATCCATGCGTAGGGTCTCATTAGCATTGTACTCGAAGTACTACACAAAGACAGGCTGAGCTGAGACATGGAACAGTGCTCCCTGATGCAGGGGTACAGGGAAGATCTAGAAACTGCCCCCAACCCAAATTCTCCTCTTGCCAAACCCAGACCAATCTTCAGCACATCACAAGAAAAATAAAGAACAGGATCATGGACATGGTTACTCTCTGCAGGCCTCAAAGTTGCGGGACTTCACTGAGCTACTGTGTTTTCCTCACCTCGCTTTCTGAAGTGTAAAATGAGACACTAATGGCTACTTAGTTTGTGGAGTTGTTGAGAGAAGGAAGTTAAGATGCCAAATGTCCAACCAATGATGGAGAGACAGAAAACTCAAGGTTCATGGTCACTCTTCACGCTCACGTTGAAGGGCAAATCTCACCATACATAGACTTTTCAATTGAAGGCCATCCTTGGTGAATGTGAGAGGGGCACACAGGTGTTTTCCAAGTGAAGGTTAAGAAGATAAGGAGTTAATGGGTACCAAAGGGCAAATAGTAAGAGGGAAGAAGCTACAGTAGGCTACAGCATGTGCCTCTCAAAACACATGAGAGACTCTTAGTGCTGCCTAGGCTGCCCCTCACCTAGAAATGTCAAGCTAGCTAGAATTAAGCAACAGCAGTCCTTTTACATCTTCCATATCTTAACCTAAACCTCTAGAAGTCACTGTGTCATCCAACCAAGTTTACTTCTTCCAAGTTGTATCCCTAAGCCAGTAGAAGTCCTTAAAACAGTGTTACAGAAAGTGAAAGCTGATGCAACAGATCCCCACACCCATCATTCCACAAAAAGAGAGCTACCCACACTGACTGGAAGGGACCGAGCTCTTAAA
>NDGM011179241.1:0-12490 GCA_002564305.1 Octomys mimax | reverse complement strand
CAGTCAAATCCCCTCAGGATTTACCCTGAAACCCTGTACTACAGTTTGTAGATCCTTTGTCATACACTGGGATTTTGTTGGTTTACTTTATCACCTTCTTTCATCTCTTTAATCTACCTGTCTACCTCCTAACCCTCTCCCTCTTGCATAGTGAGTTTAGCTATGTAGCAGATGCTCAATATCTGTGGTGGGTGTATGAAAATATACCCAGTGAGAAAATTGAGTGATTTCTCCAAAAAGTCTTAGAGATTCCCAGTGGACTAACTCAACAGAGTACATTCTTATTTCTGAGTCGGATGCTATTAGCAATTCTCTCTGATTGAGGAGCTGGCACTCTATTAGGAGTAAGTATGAGCTGTGGTTAAGAGAAGAGGATGAGGTCAGAGCCACCAGGAAAACTGTAATTACCACTTATGTTTCACAATGTAGAACAGATTTAAGTGCTGACTAAAGTGCTTTTTGTAAAGTGAAATTACTATAAAACTTCAATAAAAGCCCATTATTTTAGAGTTTCAGGTTATAATGCAATGATCAATAACGTTACAGCTTTTCTTACATAAAGCAAGAGTATTGAGGTAGCTTCAAATATATGCATTTGAAATATAAAAAGGAGGACATAAAAAGGTATATGTTAATGTTTTCTATCATTAATGTAGGAAAATATTCCATATATATTAACTTCATTATATTTCTATGACTTCCATAGTATGTACATGTACTTTATCAGGGTATATATTACTTGTTATGACTAGGTATTTGGAAATGTAGATATTATTTCATTTTTAGAAGTGGAACTATAAGACACAGGGAAATGAATCAATGAAGTTCAATGGACAGCATATCCATCCGGATCATAATGGAGGGTCAGCCTCCCAGGCTGTGACCCGTGCACTGGTTCCAGACTCTGCATATGAAATAAATTTGTGCTTGTTTAAATGCTCTACTGCCAACATTTAAAATTTTTGATAATTTATTAACAAAAGGCCATGCGCTTTCATTTTTCACAGTGCCTTGCAAATTATGTAGTCTATCTGACTTGAAACCAAAATCTTGTTTCCATGTAATACATTTTCTTTTATCATTCTCTTAAGAATTCTGAAGATATTTATTCTTTATGGGGATGTCAGGCTAGACCATAGCATGCTTTATATATTACCTTTAAGTTTATTCACAGACATTTATCTATTTTCTTGCAAAGACACAAAGAAATCATTTCAAAATTCTATAGCAAATAATCTCTCCCCAACTGAAGAAATCAAGTGTGAGAGAAGGAACATATTCTTAGTCACCAAAGTAAAAAAAATTCTTTCAGCAGTACAAGGGAATAAAATTAGGCAAGAGAAAGAAAAGAAATCCAGGAAGAGTAGTTGCCGCTCACAAAGGTAGTTCCAGGTCAGCTGTGAAGCAGGCCTGGAGAACGGCAGCTCCAAATAAAACAGGCAGCTGAAGGGAATGTTTCTGTGGTTGGAATAGGAGAGAGCACTCATTTAATAAATATTTGATATGATGCACCTCAGCAGAATAAATTAAGGATGGCTGTAATGAAGCAACAACTGAAAAAATGATCACAGAGTCCAGGACCAAAGCCTAAAAACGAGGTACAAAAGCAAATTCATAGCTATTGTGTAGTATATACTACATGACTTTATAGTAAAAATGTACACAGGACCAAAATATTATAACATTTTATAATATTTGTTGTCTTTTAATATGTATGTATAATGATTGTTTTGATAAAGCTAAATCCTCATTTAGTGGAGAAGGACAATAAATATTATCTAATGCTGGAAAATCAAGAATAGCATTACGGGGCTGAAGAGATAGCTCAGCAGTCTAAGTGCCTGCCTAGCAAGCACAAGGACCCAGGTTTGATCCCCAGCACCACATGCCATGCCAGCCCTCAAAATCTGGGTGCTCCAGGCCTGTCACCAAAACCAGATGTGGTGATACATGCCTATAATCCCAGTGCAGTCTAGGGAGGCTGAAACACGAGGATCAGTAGGAATCCAATCTACTTAGAGAGACCCTCTACCAAATAAATAAATAAATAAATAGATAGATAGATAGATAGATAGATAATTTATTAATTTTTTCAAAAAGTTAAGAAACAGTTCTACAACTATATCATAAATATAGAGGGTTTGAGTTAAAAAGTTTATCTAAAAAGAACACATGTTAAGTTTGGATACGATGGAAAGTAAGAAATGACTTATAATTCAGTAGCATTTTTTGTAAGCATATTCACATATCATTTTTATATAAAAATGGTTTTTTGAAAGGTTGTTTTTCAAAGTTGGAGTTCCTAATGCGATGTATGAGAACAGGTTGACTGCAAGGTGGTCAGTTCAGCTTACTTTCATAGATTCAGTTGAAGCCCTTATTTCTTAACATAGCCAATGTGGTTTTTACTCCATGTGTTTTAATTCTTACTTCACTGATGGAGGCATTTTACAGTTTTATTAGCTAGTGCCTATAAAGAGATTTCAGGTATTTAGATGAAAGATCTGGTCAATGTTGAGCTATTTTTTCTAATGAGAAATTTTAAGGTGCATACAGTTATGACTTCCATTTGATACCATATGACAAGGTGATGTAGAATACTGCATATTAGGAAGTACCACTGTGACATTTTATTATAACCTGTTTTACCTTTTAAGACTTCAAATATTTTTGAAATTGAAAGAAAACTAGCATTTCATACTTCTTAGACATCATCAAAATGAAGGAGGAAAAGTATTCACAATAAAATAAAATTATATTTTCCATGTAAAAAATGTACTCTGATGATATTTAAAGGGTTAAAAATTTAAGTGATTTCAACATATCTTATGTCATTATCAGATGATATTAAAGAAAGAAAGAGAAGAATCTAGGCATGGTGACACATACCTGTAATCCTAGCACTTTGGGAGGCTGAGGTAGGAGGAAAGTGGGGTTATATTTGTGACTTAGCAAGACTCTGATTCAAAATAAAAAATACAAAGAGCTAGGAATATAGCTCAGTCAGTAGGCCCTGGGATTAATTTCCAGTATCAGCAAATCAAAATAAAGCAAAACAAAAATAAAAGAGAAGAATGTTATAATATAAAAATTTAAAAGCATTTACTGAACATCTACTATACACCAGAACATGTTATTAGCTTCTTAAAATACATTATTACTCCCAGTCCATCTCATTTTCATGACACAGACAATAAAACAAGTTTCTGAAAAATCAGATTATTTGCTCAAATTCACACAAGTAGTCTGTTAACTTCATAGTTTAAAAACATGGCATCTAAGTGTACGCTCAGTTCAATATGGTATGAGATTGTCAGAACATGTAAGACAGAAATGAATATAACAAAAGAGATAATACAAACAGGGCACAGTGACAGCTGTCTCAAATGATACCAGATTTAGAAAGTTGGTGACATTTTCATAGTAAAACTGAAAGAAAAGTAGGGGTTAGAGCCAGAGAGTCATTTGTGAAGATTCATCCTCAGGCTTCTGTTGTATGACAGGAATAACAGACAAGAAGCGGGACAGGATGGTGGGTACTTCAAGATGACAGATCTGAAGAACCAAACTGAGCATGGTGGCACACAGCTATGATTCCAGTGCTGAGAAGGCTGAACTGGGAGGATCACAGACAATCTGAGGCCGGCTGAGCTACACAGTGAGTTCAAGGCCAGCCTGAGCACATAGTGTCTCCTAAAAAGAAAAATCAAAACAAAAGGATCTGCAGAACCAGCTAGAGAAGATAGGCATATGGCACTAGGCTTGGTAGTCAGTGTTATATGCAAAGGGGTTGATGTTTGGAACAAGTATGTATGTTAGGAGACAACCTAGGATTTTCCTGAGAGTCCTAGTTTGTTTTTATTCATCTTGCATTTATTAGCTACAAACCATGGTAAGGAAGCAGGTCTTTGTAATCAGGATTTGAAACTAGTTTTATCCAATAAGTGATGAAACATTAGAGAGAAGATGGATCAGGTGAAAATTAATTTTGAATTTTGATCTTATTTTTTCTTGCAAGGCACTTCCCAAAGTTGGAAGTACGACCAGGACCAAGACAGCATTTTCTAGTATTTTTCTTGTCATGAAAATAGAAGAAGCAGTGCCCAGGGCCATGGAATGGAGAAGGGAATGAAGAAATCAGGTTGCACCGCATAAAAATTTATAAAATAAGTATTTAAAACCAAAATTTTTAAGTATAAACCATATCTTATCTTTTAAAAAATTCCTTAGCTGTGTGAATATTTTGTTAAATTTCTACTATTAAAATTTTTTACTCAAACCTCTCAAACAATATTGAAGTCATATTCTTAAACCCACCTGAAATTGCTTTTTTTTTTTTTTTTTTTTTTGTACAGGGTCTACAGGGTCTCACTATGTAAAAACGACTCACAGTGATTCTCCTGTATTCAGCCTTCCAAGAGCTGGGATTATAGGGCGTGCACCACTGTGCCCAGTCTCAATGCTGTCTCTGTGCACACCGGGGGCAGGACCAGCTCTGCACCCCAGAGATCAAACCCAGGCTGCTGATCTCTGCCTAAGCAGGCCCTTTAGTTCACTGAGGTATCTGGCCAGCTCTGAAATTACATTCTTTTTCCTTTACTTCTTTTTGGTTGTCTTTTTGAGACAGAGTTTCACTATACACCTCAGGCTGGCCTTGAACTTACAGTGAGCTTCCTACCTCAGCCTCCCTACTGCTAGGATTACAGGCATGTGCCACACTGGGCCTTGAAATTACATTCTTTGTAATTAGAAGACCATGAATAACAAAACATCTCTATTCTAGAATTCAGAAAGTCATAGAAAGTTGTCTCTAATTATGTGTTAAAGTTTTTGTGATAATCAGTATAAGGCAACTTTTCCCCTTCTTTCAAAGAAAGAACGAGATGCATAAAATTATAGAATGGGGAGGAACCGTTTGGACACTTGAAACCTGCTCCTTCAAGTCAGAGCGGAAAACAGAGAAGAAACAAAGTTTGCATATGCACCCCACCTGTTAAAAGACAAGCAAAAATACAAATCTCAAGCATCTGAGTTACAGAGAAGCCAATGATTTAACAGATCTCCCTCTCTACCTGAGCAGTTTTTCAAGTATTTTTTTTCGAGTATTAAGGATACCAAAAATGTCTTCAAATGTTGGCTTTTTGGTCTATCTTCCATTGGATTTCTCTGGAAACACACCCTATAGCAAAAGATTCAAGTTCAAATGTTTTTTAGTGGGGGAAATCTTAGACCACACCAGTATGGAAATGAAGATGCAAGAGAGAAAGGAAGGCATACATTAAATAGTGCATTATCAAGCAAGTTGCCAGTGAGGAGTAAAAGAGCATGGTCCTGCTGGAAAGCTCTGGATGTGCTTAGGACTCTCTCATCTGCATCAGCCATTGTTTAGGGGCACTGTGTGAGTGGTAGAAATTGATTTTCTGCCACTGCTGGTTGGCTATGCCTATGGGAAAAAAGTCCTTCTATGCAGGATCAACTTGGTGTGGCTCAGAGAGAATTCAAAATGAAAATGAGAGATCCCTTGTGGAACTAGGCTTTTTACATTTTCCTCCCCCACCACAGGATTGTGTTTATGCTTGCAGTCTAATGGCACAGTTTGTCCCTGTTCACAGTTAGTTGGTCTCTGTTTCCTCCTGTCCCACAACTGGTGAACGTGATGTGCTAGATACATGTGCTTAACCTTGACGTTTATCTCACCCTGTCCCAGGGCATCTCTAATGACACCGGGAGGCCGGTGGCACTGAACCAGGGTAGAAGCCAGGGACAGAGACAGTAAGAATAGATGTGCATTTAAATGGAGAGACTGAGCTTTCAGGGACTTACAACCCACTCACATGGTATCCCCTTGTAACTGTATGGCCAACCCTAGTGCTACCCTCATGAATCCAACCCTGGTTCTGCCATCTCAGTGAGCCTTCTAGCACAGAGATGAAGATGCTGCAAGCAAATTAGTATGGTGTGCTTTAATAAAAGCCATGGGAATATGAATATGACACCAACAATACATGCTACACATACAAATATTTATTCAAAATCTATAAACGCTGATTCCTTTAATTTTACCTTCCAAATGAATCCATAGGAAGTTCTCTAATTGGTCCTGGAGATAATTACTTCAATACTTCCAGATAATCTTCCCTTTTGGCTCACTACCATATATCATACTCACGTTTTCCTACATCTTACGATAACTGCTATGGTAACATAGCTGATTTTCCTGAAAAGGCTCACTCATGTACTGGATACATATGGCAAGAGCCTGTTGTGGACTAGACTATGCTGGATGCTAGAGACATGCTAAAGAACAAGACCAACACACTGCCTGGTGCAATAATGATTCATTATTCTTATCCAGGGAATCTGCTGCTGGAATCACCCTGAATTTCTTCCCACATGCTGGATGCAGCACTGGTATGAAAAGAGGGAACACTTGATATCTTTATTTCATGTCAATTACATCTCTTAAGAGTTATTCATAAAAATGTAATGGCTACATGCCCCTGCCTTTTGAGCCAAACTAGAATCCTCGATAAGCTATGATTTCAGTGGAAAATCTCTTAGGTTAATTATAGATTTTTGTAAAAGTACAGTAGTTCTATTCCTTTCCACAATTACATGCTTTCCAGTGTATCATCCAGGAAGAACACATAACCAATTGCTAGTAATATACTGTGGTTTCTAATTGTCACATGGTCATTCTAAATAGCAAATTTGTAATATATACTCTTGCACCTAATGCATGGGGTTCACTTTTTCCTACCAAAGTGAATTAACATGGAAACTTAGTCTTCCCTTTGTGGCTCCACTGGTTATAATCCTAAAATCACTCCTGAGTACTTGTATCATTCTTTTTGCTTCTCCTTTACTGTACAAAAACACCCCTACAGTGATGGCTCCCTCTTTCTCTCTTTCTCTTTTATTCTATCAGTATTGTGAAGATTTTAAGAAATATCTAGGCCACAAGGTTTATAGAACTGTGAAAGAAAAAAATCACTTCATGGAACCAAATAATTCTCACTTTGTTCTTGGGAGAAAATGGTTACTGTTTCTTGTCTCTGAGGTGGCCCTCTCTATGATGGTTCAAATGGCATGAATAACTGAGAAAAGGAGCTGTATGCACTGCAAAAGCCAGAATGCAACTTTTCTATTAGGTAAATATTCACCACCTCTTAATAATAGTTCATGTTACATAGCCAAAGATGTGCTTATAGTCCTAGATATGATAGGGAAAGCCTTGTATCTCTCTTTCTTCATGTGCAGTGATTAAAATAGCATTTGTAGAATACAGTGTACACACTTTACACATAGAGATAGAACATATCTTAGACCATATCTGTTTCCAATAATGCTGTTGACTATATATGTGTAATTATTATATATGTATAATATATAAATATATGTTATTCTAACAGATAACAAATAGCTTGTGCAAGAAATACTAAAATAAGTAAAAATCCCCCAGAAATCAATTTCCTTTCTAGTTAGTATTCAAATATATAGATAGTATCCATGCATATATTAATAAAACCTTATGGAAAGTCTTACATAATTTTAAATTTTTGTGCCACTCTTGAACATTTATTTTTTTTCATTGTAATATAGAAAAATAATTTCAAACATTCCACTGGTGGAAAATATCAACAGTGGAAATAATTTCCTATCTCATTTATAAAATTTCTGAAACCACTGAAACATATGAGAAATCCTACATGAACTACACCCTATTTTAATAGGAGAAATTTTAACTTAACTTTAACCTCTGTTTTGAAAGCTCTCTTTCACACCTGCTGTTGGAGCACTTCCAGTCTCCTGCAAACTTTCTCACAGTTATGTTTGAAGGGTCCTGTGGGATATTTTATTGCAATATCCATTTTATCTGTTATTATTATATGATGTCTTTCATTTATCTCTGCTTTCCTATCTCCAACTTAGACTGGTGTTTGAGAATGTTTGGTGCCGGCAGATCTGGTGTTTGTTAGGCCACATGAAAGTGTCTCACGGTAGTTATCTCTGTCTGCCCAGATGCCTTGCTCGTATCTTATAGGGATAAACTGCTATCATAGGAATGACTTCCACGCTTTCTGGGCATTAATCTACCTTGCAATTTATCTTCTTTTCTTACTAACATTTCCTTCAACTGATGTGACAGTCTTCTAGGTTAAAATCTGTACTAGTAATTAAGTACCTTCTCTTGCTCCTGCTCTAAGTGTCATTTTTGCAGGCTTAAGTTCTTTTTTCTTTTTTTTCCTTCTTTCTTCCTTTTTATTTATTTATTTATTTATTTATTTTTGTATTTTAGGGAAGGGTTTATAGGGTGTTCAGGGTCTCACTACTAGATTGGACTCATAGTGATCCGCCTGCTTACAGCCTCCCAAGAGTTGGGATCATAGGCACGTGCACCATGCCCAGTCTCAATTGTCCTTACAGTGTGCCCTGGGGGCAGGCCCAGCATGATACGCCCTGGGATCGAATCCCTGGCTCCTGCACCTGCTTGCAGGCACTTTAATCCTTGCCCTAGGCTTAAGCTCTTGATCATCCTTGATTCTTTCCCCTTTTCCTACCCTCACATTTACTCATCCGTGAGTAAACCTACTTATCATTACCTTTAAATATATCCAAAATAAGTTACCTTATTTACCTCTGCTATCTTAAACCTCACTTTGCTGGACTATTATGGTAGTTTCCTAATAACCTTGCTTCCAAATTTGCCAATAATACAGTAGCAGAGTTTTTATTTAAAAACTACGTCACATTTTGTACTGAAAACTTTAGTGTTTTCTGTGTCACTCAGAATAAAATCCCCAGCATGTATCTGTTTCACACTGGCTTTAGTAGTCTGGTGTCTGGCTACTTACTACTTTAACTTCTTTACCCCCTGCCAACTCACCCTTCCCAACTAACCCCATGTTCATAATACTGGTTCTTTCGCTTCATTTTTTGCTTACCTAACCTAGCCTACCCTAGTCTAGCATAGCCTAACCTAACTTAACCTAACCTAACCTGTAATCTATTATAATCCATTATACTTTAACTGTTAATATTCATTGTATTCAATTTACTTTCTAATCCCTTAATTACTTTTATTTTTTTATCTCAGCACTTTCTGCTGCATGGTATGTTAAACATTTATTTTATTTGTGAGTGGTCTGTCACTACAGATAGAATTTCAGTTTCCTAAAAGTAGTAATGTGGTTTTCTCTGTTTATTTTTGTATACCTGGGACCTGGAAAATAGTACATACTCAATGAATATGTTGATGTAATGGGTAGATATGCCACCCCTGCTAAAGGGAAGAGTGGTTACTAGGACAGCACTTGGTACTTCTGAACCTATGGGCAAAGATTATAATAATAGCATTGTATCTTACTATTGGAAAACTGTTTTCCAATTAACAATGCTACCACTAGTGATTGGAAAATAGGTATCTGATACTGAATGAAGAGCTGAAAATATTTGGCTACTATTTAGGGAAAGGTTGGCTATGTGTCTGAGCAGCTGTAATAACAGTACATTAAGATTGGTGATATCTAACTTTTGTTCATAATGCAATTCATATAGAGGGTGTATCTGTCTCTATTTTAATTCTATAAAAGGATCTAATGATAGTTTCTCTTTAATAGTTGAAATACTAAGAATATATACTTTTAAGATGAAGTACCCTTAAAAAGTAAAGTTCTTATTTTATGTCTAAAGCAATTTTTTTTTAAAAAAAGGAACAATGACTGGAAGAAAAGCAAATTGATTTTCCTTCTCTTATACTTGTATAATGTACATTCTTGGTACCAAATATGTTGCACATCAACCAAATCTTTCATATTAGCTATGTATTGTACCTTTCAATTCTGGCACTATCCTGAGTTAGAATAAATGCCACAGTTTAAGGGCTCAGCCCCACAAGACTGCCCTTACTTCACGTTTCAGTCAGAAATCATAAATTCCCACAGCTTCTGTCTCAGTTGCAAACAGGAGGTTCCCACAAATGCTCCACAAATTTGATAAGTTGCAAGAATGAATTACTTCACAGAATGCAGGGAAATATTTTTGATACTTTATTATGAAAAGATAAAACTTGGGAACATCCAGCTGAAAGAGAAACACAAGGTAAGATATGGTGAAAGGGGTGGAAGGCTTTCATGCTTTCCTTAAGTGGGAAACTTCCTAGCACCTTCACATGTTCACCAACCTAAGAAGCTCTCTAGACTGGTTCTTTTGGGTTTTGATGGGGCTTCATTATGTAGGCACAATTGATTAGATCATGAGCCACAACTGATCTATTCAACCTTCAGTTTCTTTCCTCTCCCCACCAGCTGGGGTTTGAGGGTGGCTGAAAGTTTTAACCCTTTTGTCATAGATTCCGTTTTCCTGGCAAACAACTTCCATCCTGTGTCTACACAAAAGCCCAAAGCCATTAGCACCTCATTAGTATTGAAAAGGATACAACACTTCAGTTTCTTCAGGGGTTCTAGTAGCTATGTGCCAGAAAATGGGACCGAGAATAAATATATATATGAAATCCTCCCCCAAAGATAAATACATATACTATATCTATATCTACATCTATAATATAGATATAGATATAATATATATTTGTATTTCTAGAGAAGAAAAACTTGTATAAATATTTTAATGCTAAATTTATTGAGACATCATGAGATCACTACAAGTTACCTTTGTCCTCTGCAATTGCAAGAAGCACTTAAAGTCATGGCCATCACCTTCCAGACACTTACTAGTACAGTGAACTGCGGCTTGGGTAACCTTGGTCATGGACATCGCTGCACGTGCATTTTCAATGTCATCTCTAAGGACCGGCAGTGTAGTGGATTTTCTGTGATATGAAACATCTTTTCAGATCCCACATGTGAGGTTAACATCATCTGTTGAAAAAAAAATTGTACTATTTTTCTTTTCCTAAAGTGTATATATGTTTTTGGGCAGATTCTGCATATCACAATATCACACAGAAGACTATATTTTCTTTAGCTATTTTTTTTTAAATTTTACTCACTTTATACAGATTTATGTTTGTGGGAATATCTCTTCTTGCCTTTTTTTGCAAAGCCTTTCTTCTTTCTAATCAAAGTAGTAATTTATTTTCTTCATAAATGACAGTGCATTTAAAACTCTTCTTCAGAATAATGTAATTTAATGAGCTTATTAAAAAATGGGCTATTTGTCTGCAAGAAGCGTGATTAGGCCTAAATAGCTATCCAAACACATATTTTGAAATTTTTATAAAAGTTTTGTTAATGTCATCAATAACTCAAATTGGTATTTTTAATCCACAATTGGCTTCATTAATCCATGAACAATGTTATTATCCTTTGAGAGGACTCTTGTAGACCAGTAAGGGAGAACTAAGAAGATTGGAAAGAGATACAAGAAAAATAGAGGAATTAGGTGCTAAAACAGATAATAGTCAGTTCCCTTACGTTAGGTCCTTAGACACTGTATTCCTGAGAAAAATAACGTGAGAAGATAGAGACATAAATAAAAGGCTATCTCTTGAAACATGGAATACCTCTACGTCATCACCTGTAATCCACAAAGGGTGCATTAGGAGAACCTCAGAAGATGCCTGAAATTTTAAAGAGCAATATATTCAATATAGCATGTTTTCTCAACGCATACATACACTTGGTAAAAATTATTTTGGTAATTAGGCATAGTAGTAGATTAACAATAACAGCAAATAATAAAATAGAACAATTATAACAACATAATATATTAAAATTATATAAACTGGTCTTTCACTAGGTACTTATCTCTGTGTTAGTTGATACATTGTATCAACTTGGCTGAATCAACTGGCAGTCCCCGTTGAGGGCCCAGCCCTGCCCCACTTTGTGAAGTCCCAGTCTTCGGAGGAGCTTGATCATCTCAGCTGCACCACTTTGGAGGAGCTACTATCTTCGTGGTGGAGCGCAGGTCTTCACAAGGAAGAGAGAGACTTGATGGATGCCACAGCTGCTGCTCCTCCTCTGCTCTTCACTGTTTTCTGCTGCCACGAACTGCTGTCATTTGCCTTGGAGCCTGCAGAATATGGACTGAAACCTCTAGTAACTGTGAGCTAAATAAACCTCTCCTTCCTTCATTTTGAGTGTCGGGTATTTATCCCAGCAACGAGTGAAAAAGTAACTAAGACAATCTCTTTTGCTCTTGTGATGATGTGTGGTAATAAAATGTATATGTGATGAGAGGAGGTGAAGTGGATGACATGCGCACATGGCATAGATGTCATGTTAGCCTAGTATAAGTCTTACCAGGTAATATAAGGGTGACCAGGACACAGGCACTATGGTGCTCCCACAGTCAATCTGATGAATGAGAATGTCTATCAGGCAGGTACTAAATACAGTGTAGATTTTGGGACAAACAAATGCTTCTCTTTCTTTCTTTCTTTTTGTATTTTAGTAAGGGTGTACACGGTCTCACTACTAGATCAGACTCATAGTGATCCGTCTGTTTACAGCCTCCCAAGAGCTGGGAT
>NDGM011179238.1:0-12777 GCA_002564305.1 Octomys mimax | reverse complement strand
GTTCGATCCCCACAACTCAAGCCAGCCAAACCTGCCCTGAAGGCATTCGAAGAAAAAAAAAAAACGTTCTGTCAACTGTGAAGCATGTTCATTGTAGCCGAAGAATATCAACTGGTTAATTTTGGCAACACAGCACTGAGTGCCCGTTATATTTTCTGTAATTTTTCACAAGACTCAATGAAGGTGCAGGAACCCAAAAGTGTGACCTGTTCTAGTAAACTTCTTGGGGCTTTGAATAGTCCTTACTTTTTCTAAGGGATCCATATTCTAAGCAGAAAATTGAAGGTATTTTGTATTTATTCATTCAGATCTACCCATTAATGAGCGTACAATTATTCATAGAACAATTTCCTCTATATTCCTTGCCAAGATATGCAGCTCAGATTAAAATTTTTCATCAAAGTTACAACTCTTTCAATATGGCTGGCATATTTGAACTACTACACCAAAGAAGTGAAGGTGGGCTTTACCTCCTGGTGGCTTATTTTCTCTAAAGATCTGTAAGGCAAAAAAATCCTAGAGTAGAACGAGGTATACATCATTACTCATCCTTTGTGTGTGAATCTTCTAACTGAGTCATCCCTAAGTACTGTCTTTTTCAAACACAGAAAAAAAAAAACCCCAAACCTAGATTGTTATATTTCTAAAGAGAAGACTTCTCAAATGGCTCAGTAATTAAGGCAGAAAGCTTTTACATGTGTGAGAAGGAATGGAATACCTTGAAAAGCAATGCATGGCTGGAATATGCTGGAATTTCCAAATACTGGTGAGTACATGGAAAGATAAAGGGTGGAGTTACTTTTCTTGTTGCCCATTTTCTTCGCTTGCTACAATAAAAACTATTAACTAAGTGGTTTACCAACTTTGTTTCTCATAGCTCTGGAATGCTGAAAGCCTGAAGTCATGGTACAGGTAATCTAGTGTTTGGTAAGGGCTATTTTTGGTTTACAGGTGTCATCTCATAATATCCTCACCCAACAAAAGGGGTAAAGGGTGCTGAGATGTCATGTACTGCAACATAACACTAGCAATTAGGTTTTCGACAGAGGAATGTGGAGAGGGCATGAGGGTTCAGACCATGGCATCCCCAGAGAGCCATACTTGCCTACCAGGAAGTCTTGATAAACTTGACAGAACCATACAGTCACCACAGAGAGCTATTGAACTCACCCAGTCATTTCTCCTCTGTACATCTCAGTGACATCGGTTTTCCTCTTCTAGAATTTTCCATATCGCTGCCATGTCATTTTCACTTCCTGACTCCAAATATTTGGACTCATATATGAATTATTTGTGGATAGAGTCAAATATTTTTCAGACTCCTTGTAACCATTATTTTTCAGCAATACAGTAAGCTGAGCAAGAAAAAGAATCACCTTGGATTCTATCCTATCTTACTGCCAGAGTTCTCTCTTTGACTGAAACTCAAACACTGCATGGATAGATTAAAAAAAAAAATGACCCCATTTATATCTACTGCACAAATAATACTTGATGTAAATTTGAGTAGAGAGTTTTAACGGTAATATAGGTCCTATAGGTATGGGAGTCCAGATGGGTAGGGGAAAGCTATGGTAAGACAGGTGGAGACTCAATGGTTGGGTTTTGATTGTAAATTTTTAAGAGAAGAGGAATTATGTTGCAGGAAAAGGAAAGAGCACAGAAATATAAACTGCCATGGGGTGTTCTGGCAGCAATAGCAGTGTGGAGATTGTAAACACACGGGAACACCAGGGCAGATGGAAGGAGACAAAACAGGTGGGTTGGTCATGGCCAGATCATGGAAGGCTCCATAAGCTGCCCAAACACCCAGGTAGCCCTTGATTCTTACATGTGCAGCACCGTCAGAAAGCTCCAGCTTCGCAGACAGAGACAGAGGTGAAGGGAAAGGACACAGTCAAATGGCAATTTTGTAAATAGACCCTTGGAACTTTCCCTGCTATAGTCCAATATATTATTAGATGTGTGGTGAAAGGATATTAATTCCCAATTGAATTGCATTTAGCAAATGTATATAATATAATTTAAATAATATATATATAAAACTGATATTGGGAAATAATATGTTTTGGATCTCTAGGAGACAGGATGTTAAGGAAAAGTGCTATTAAACAATCTTACTTCTAACTCTGACTCTACTCTCATTATTTTACCCAATATGTAATTTTCAGAAAGTTACTCCACATCTTAATCTTTACAATGAGGGTTATCATAGCATCCAATTTATGTTTATTGAGAGGGCTAAATGAGACATTATGTTGGTTTCCTGGGATACCATAACAAACTACTACAAACTGGATGACTTAAAGCAACAGAAATGTATTGTCTCATATTTCCAAGTGCTAGAAATCCGAAATTAAGTTGATAGGCCATGTTCCTTTTAAAACTTGTATGGAAATGTCATGGTTTAGCTTTAAAATGTTTCCCAAAAGTTCATAGGCGGGGCTTTCGGAGAGTGATTGCACCATGGGATTAAATGTACCGATGAGTTCATTCGCGGATGAAGGTGCTGTTAGGATGTGGTGCTTGGGTGGAGGAGATGGCCTGATAGGCTTTGCCTTCGGAGGCATAGCTCACGCGGTAGCTGTGCCTCCGCTCTGTGCTTCCTGCTGCCTGGAGTGGAGTGTTTTCTCCTGCTAGGCCTCCTAGTGAGCCACTTTGCCTTGGAGCCAGAAAAGCCTGGACAGGACCCCATGAAACTGTGAGCCAGAGTCCTTCCTTACCTCTTTTAGGCTCTGACACTTGCCAGCAATCTTTTGTTTTCCTTGGCTGTAGAGCCATCCTTCTAACTCTTTGAGTCCACTGTCCCAGAACCATTTTCTGCACATTTGTGTGTGTGTGTGTGTGTGTGTGTGTGTGACTGCTTATAGCAACATCAGTCATACTGGATTGTGTACACTATTCAACTATTGCCTGAACTTGGCTTGATTCATTGCATCTGCTACTTTCCTATTTATAAATGAGATCACATTCTGAGATACCGGGGCTTAGGACCTGACTTATCTTTTTTAAAGGGTCACAAATTAATCCATAAGAAATGGTTTCTGAAAAGTCCTTGGCACTGAACATACAACAAATACTTGCTATTGTCCTTAAAACAGAAGGCATCAGCAGTTTTGATCCCCGTCGTACCATGCTACCTTGGACCAGGCAGGTTTTAGTTAAAGGTGTCAATATGATGGTCTTATATGCATTTATGTTTTTATTTTAGAAGTGTAAAAAGTTAGTACGGTGTTCTGTAAAACTAGAAATAGTATCCTTAAGTATGAGGAAGTATCTTCCTCTTCTTATGCATGATTTAGGGTTTACAAAGATATCTTGCAATGAGAGATTAAATGTCAGGTGAATAAACAAATAGAGCATATAACCACAGCTCTGTGGTTTTAAAGTTATGTAAAATGTCATCAAATTTGTCACTAAAATTACCAAGCTTGTTTAATTTATGTTTGGAAACAAAAAGTGTCTGAGAACCTCTCTTTTCTCGGGATGAGTTGAGGTTGATGGCTCTGTATCTTTTTCAGCGGCAGAATTCCTCTGATTAATGTGCAGATTCCCTAAGTTTCTCATAGTTCTAGCAGGCTTAATCTTTCTTATGTTGCTATGCAGCTGGCGTTCCTCATTTTTTATTTCCTAAAATGAGAAGGAGGAAAATGTCTTTCTTTGTACATTTTGATAGTTGGTTTGATACTGACTTTAAACATTTTTATTTAAAAATGCAAAGGTTGAGTTGAGTTAAATTGTGAGATTTATCAAATGAAAATTCTCAATTCAGAATTAAATGGATTTAAGGTGCTGTAAAATATACTTTGGTAGGAAATCAGTTCAATTATCAGGTTAGGAGATACCAATGAAGAACCAGAAGGAACATATTATAATTTCTTAAATGTACTTTTAGTACATGTGCTGCTTAAATGAGCACCCTGAAATGTATTTTGAAAAGTTGCATATAGAACAGACTGAATTTTGTATCTCAAGTATCTCTTTTAACTAGTCTATGAAAAGGACAGGGTGCAAATATCTAGGAAGGGAACAGTGAGAAAGGAAATGTTAAAAAAAAGCATGTTTAACCATTATATTCTAACTTGAAGTAAATGTATAAGGAAAACAGCAAAGGGGAACTAAGATGTAAATGAATATGAAAAAGAATAAAGTATTATTGTCTTCTTACTGCATCCCATGCAGTTCTTGATGATCCTGGGGAAAAATGGCAAGAGGATGGAGAAACAAGGATAAGAGACAAAAGCTGAGGTCAGGTGGAGCCCTCTCTCTCCAGATGGGAGGAAAGGAACTGCTCAACCTCCTTATACCTTTGACAAAGTTAGTCATAGACTCAGAGTTGCCTGCCAGCCAATGCCCGGGTGTGTCTCAGGCCAGCAGATTGATCGCCTTGGGTGCTGTCCATTCTCAGACCAGCTTTGCCTTGCCCTCACTCATGGGACCAATTTCCAGCCTCAGCCTCTCCCTACATCTTCTGGTTTAGGAAAAATTAAAACAGGAATTCAAATGGAGAAAGAATGACCCAGGAAGTTCTGGGGGAAATGTAGTTCATAAAATATCTAAAGAATGGGAATTCTAGGAGTGTTAAGAAGGAGGAAGTCAGGGAAAGGAGCCAGAATGTGAGAAAACTGACCACAGTAGAAAATCCTGCATGGATTCACAGTCACTGTGTTCTCTGTAGTTAAAGATATCATGTTTGCATCTTGTCCTCTGAATAACTACTCTGAAGACAACAGTATGCAATGTATTAGTGTAACTGTCCTACTAACCTATATTGAAACTATTTCATTGCTATTTTATCTTTTTTATCATTAAAATGAAAAACAAATTGGGGGCCGGGAGACAGCTCAGTAGAATAAGTGCTTCCCTGGCAAGCACAAGGACCTGAGTTCAATCCCCGGTTCAAAAAAAAAAAAGAATAAAAAGTAAAATAAAATAATAAAAAAATAAATATTGGTTAAGAAAACTAGATTCAGACACATAAGTTTAAATATCAGTGTTTCTCTTGAGAATCCCTAAGTGTAAATAAGAAAAGAAATGGAGGACAGATATTGGTAGGTAGAAGAACTTGTTCAAATAAGAAGAGGAATGGGTCATTGGGGTGCAATAAGGAGAAGAAGAGAAAAGGGATGGGGCAAAAAAGAACTGAGGGGAAAAAATAGAAACAGCTTTTATGAGTAGAGAAGGGAAGTAGGGTTGGACAGAGGAACAAAAGAATTAAGGTATGTTATGTACAGGGACAAATTCCCCTGATGAATATGATCATTATCTATGGCAAACATGTGCTAATAAAAATTTAAAAAAATAATGTATCAGCAACTCAACCTCCAGTGATAATTGAGAAGAGTAATTGTCTACCATCTGAAAATGCAGAGAATCATTGCCCGTGAAAAGCTTTTCATGGCTAAAATTGTATAATTCTTAATTTATGGGTTTATTATTTTAGTGGAGATAGACGTAATAGTTGTAGATTTGTAATTCTCTGTGCATATGCACAGATATATATATGAGTATGTACCTACATGCATATATACCTGCATAAAAAGGTAATATTCAGGGGCTGGGGAGATGGCTCAGTGGAATAAGCGCTTCCCTGGCAAGCGCAGGGACCTGAGTTCAATTCCGGGAGAGGCTGGCTGATGACAACCAGCACAGGACTAGGGATGTAGCTCAGTGCAGAGGCCCTGGGTTCGATTACCAGCAGTGCAAACACAAACACAAATATCTACACATCTGCGTGCACAAACCCACCAAACATAACAACAGCAGTCAGTGTGATCATAGCAGCACACGCCTGTGAGTATCAACTCTGCGATTAAAACCCGATAGACAGTCGGACAGACCAAGTTTAAAGGTGGACACTTATATTTTCAGGAAAGCAAATTTATATTCAGATGATAACACACGCAGTCCTGGGTTCCTCAGTGTCCACTCTTCCTTCCTGGTAGACTTAGAGAGTGGGAGGAATTATGCACTGCTGGAAAGAAAGCAAGGGAGAAAGTGGGGGAGCGTCTGCCCTTCAGAGTCAGAACCCGGACGCAGCACAGCTCCTGATTAGAGCATACGCAGAACTCAAGGGGCTTGGTGAAGTCCTTATTCTCATCACTGGATGTGCGTGAGGACTCAGGAGCCTCCTGAAGATAATTTTTTTCCATCTGATTTTATGGGTACATTTTGGGTGTGTGTGATGATCACATTCATCACACAGGATTTGGACCTGCACAGGTTCTAGCTTGCTATTGGGAGGGAGAAGATGGACAAGTCCAATTCAGGGGTGCATGCTTCAGTATCTCATCTGATAGATGAAGGAAAGAGTAGGCAAACTGAGAAGATGCAGGTGGACCCTCAAAGAATTCCCTTGTAGGAAAGGAAGAGTCTGGCAAGGGGCTGGATGTCGCTGAGGGGCAGGGCGCAGAGCACTCAGCACCAACCTGTAGCACGGCGGACAGCGGGGGCAGGACAGTGGCCTCTGGACTCCCGAAAGGCTTCTGAGCTACTTTGGCATTGCCTTCTGTGGGACCTGGGGGGTTACTTAGCTTCTCTGGACTGTGATAAAGTGGAGGTAGGGTAGCACTGAACATCCGTGGGGATGAATGAAGGAATTGCATGTAAAGCCCTGAGAAAACTCATCTGAACCGTCACTGCCTGGAGCTCAAGGTGCTCCCAGAAGAACGGCTGAGTTGTTTATTTGTGGACTATAAAACCTCGGCATGTTGGTCACAGTAACAGCAACAGTGGCGGCAGTCTTACTATCATCTGTACCTTTGGTGGTCTTCCTCACTCCATCCGGGCCTGTCCACCCTCAGAGAAAGGCATTTTGCTCTTCCCTTCTGAGAGAGTAGCTTGAGCTTGATGTTGGGGAATTCTGGCCTCCATGTCTCAGAGGCCTTGCTCTGAAAGCTAAGGTCACCATAGCTGGGTTCTCTAGGCAATATGGTGCCTAGCTTTGAATGCTGTAGGAACAACCTACACGAGAGTGACAGAGACCCGCAAAATGGCAGACCAGCTCATCACCCTTACCAAGGCTTTTTAAGTGAAAGGATGAAACTATCATCGGGAAGATCACCTTTAACATAGCTGAAAGTTGCTAGCTCTGATTATTCAAAACAAGGTTAAGAACTGGCTTGGAGCTGATGGAGAATTCCGATGTCCCAGGCCTCTGGCAGGGTCTCTGCTAGAAGGAAGAGTGTCAGAGAGTTGAACAGGGCCTGGGTTCCATCTAGAAGTTAGAAGACGAGATGGGATCAAAGTCAAGTGGAACCAAGTGTCAGATCAGCACCTAGAAGCAAGATGGGAGGAAGCAGACCAACCCTAGATGTGTCTGGTGTGCCGGCCAGGCTTGTGAAGAAGACAGAAAAGCAGAAAACCCTGTACCTGTGCCAGGGATCCTTTTGCAGTTTTTGACTTGAACTCAGGACCTCGTGCTTGCCAGGCAGGCACTGTGCTGCTGAGCAGTGTTCCAAGCCCCTCAGGGATCCTGTGACACAGGATTCGGCTTCCTCTGGAGGGTTGAGGAAAAGATGAAAAGCTGGTAGAAAATCACTTCCAAAGAAAAATGAGGAAAGAAATTGCTTAAATAATCACTTAGACGTTATTTTGAATCTTTTTTTTTTTTTCTATGCATTGATGTAGGAAACAATGAATACAAATGACAGCCCAAAGCCCTAACTCTATAAATTATTAGAAATGTCATACGCAAGTTTTCACAATGAATAAGTCAGAAATACATGCTTGCTGTCATAACAAGTTAAATCTGGAGCCTGGGGTGAGGAGGAGGGGCCAAGTTACGTGGAAGAACAGAACCATCTTGTGTGGGAGGATTCATTTGTAATTTGGAAATGTATCTGGCATTAATTTCTGTGGGATATTGGAAATTGCTTAGCTCCCTGGGCTTCAGTAAAAAGGGGCATCCTGGTTATTTGTAGACAACTTGCTTTCTTTCTGTGACTCGTGAACTTATATACACGTAAAATAGTAGTTCCTACTGTAGCTAGAGAGAATTCTCCCCCCACAAGGAATGATATTTCAGAAGCATTGTTTTTAGCTGTTTCTTCTATACCTGTCTCCTGAATTAATATTACAACACAAAGATGATCCATAACATACTTAAACTCTTTCCTTTAAATATCAAGACGACTCAGCCACCCTGTCCTGTAAATAATAAGGTCTAGACATTTACAGATTGCTCCTGTCAATTGAGAAGCAGTTAAAGTGAAAATTATCCAGTCCTGGCAGACGTTCCTGTGACCTAAGGTTTGGGTATTTTCTTAGAATTTATAACCTTGACAGTTAATTTTGCAGGCCTCTTTTAAGGCCTGTCATTTAGCACAAATTGACATTTAAGCAGCTTTTTAAAGCTCTGGTATAAAAATGTTAAGACAGCCTGAGTTTTTTTCTTATTAACATCACCTATTATTTATTATCATAGTCAGGAAAGTGAATCATCAATTTCTTCCTTTTAACATTTTCTTAGGAATTCAAGGTGGTAGAGAAGACTGGGTATTCTCAATTTTATTTCCTTCTTTCAAAAGAAAAAAAAAATAAAGCTTTCAGGTTAATATTAACATCTTTTATACAGCAAAAGTCACTGCAAAATGAAGACAAAGTACTGAGGATTGTGAAGCCCGCATCAAAGCTCAGATCTATCATATACACATAAACTACATATATATGTAAACAACCTGGTAGAAAAATGAGTAAAGATGTGAACTAGCCATGGACAAAAGGACTTTGAATGGCCGTATAAAATTTGTTCAATCTTAGTAATTAGAAAAAGTTAAATTGACAGATTAAAAGACCATTAAGATTGACAAAAATGTGAATGCTTGAGAGAGCAAGATGGTGCTTAGGCAGAGGGCCTGAGTGGTCGCCACCACCACTGGGCTTCACTGCCAGCCCACTGCCATCAGCTCTGTAGCCACAGAGCTCCTGCTGTGGTCAGTCCTGAGGGGAGATGAGCAGAAGGAACTCCGGAGGCCCAGGAAAGAGTCCGGGAGGAAGAGCAGGCCAAGGTGAGAGAATTGCCAAGAAAGCCTGACTGTTCCTCCTGGTGAGGGTTCTGGGCTAAGAGACGGGAGAGTGAAAGTTCTTGCTCATGTGTTTCACTGTGTTTTTATTTTGTTTATGGGATGTATTAATCTTACTAATTGTACCAAGAATACTGAGTATTTAATTTACAGAGGTAGGTATTTATCACAAAGGGCTGCAAATGGAACTTGAGGGCTTCAATGTAGAACTCAAGCACTTTGGCAAGAAAGAGCAAAAGGAGAGGGCTGACAAATATTTGTGAAACAGAAACTCAGTGTGTGTAGTTCATAAATCTGTCTTTATGTAAAAGCATCAAGGCTGTGACTGGTCTTCCACTCTAAGATGAGTTCTGTATATGCTTACTTTCCCAACAATGTCATTATTGGAAGGAGGGTGGGTTCTCAGTATCCAAAATTTCTTACAAGAAAAATATATTCACAAGGTTTAGATAAGAACAGGACATTGCTTGTTCCAGCGCGCTGAGACAGATGGGGAAAATTTAGAAGGAAAGAACTTTAACTTTTCATTGAATTTAGCTGTTTCAGGTTAGTAAGTCATGGTCATTACAAAGCAGGATATCACAAGAGTTTTCAATGGTGTAGGTGTCTGATAACCAATTCTGCAGGCAGATGTATAGCGTCTGGGAGTTGCCAGCTCTGGAAGCAAGGCTTTACGAACGGTACTTAATGGTACTATTTGTGGTATCTGAAGAACACAATTGAGTTCATGGCCTACTGCTGAGGAATAAAAGCATTTTCCTTCCAAGTGACAAGAAAAGCTGTGGTTTCAGTTGTCCTTTCTCTAGCATGAAGTTTTTGTGTTAGCAGGCCACTAAGAAGGGGCGGGCACCCCCACCACCTACCCCAGAGATAGTCAGGCTCTGTGATGAGAAGGCCCAGCTGTACGAGGATTGGCTCATCCAGAAGGCAGTAAAGAGCTTCAACTGGATGGAATTTAAAATAGCAGCCAGACTGAAAACTCGATGGTGGAAAGTAGCAAAGATTATTATTATTAATTAGTAGCAGTAGTAGTAATAGCAGCAGCAGTCTTGGTGATTTGGGGTCTGGGGGTGGCTTGAGCTACAGAGAGAGAGATGTCGGGAGCCCTGGGAACTGAGCCAGCCGGGCTGATGCCGAGGGCACCTCGTGGGCCCTCTGTGCACCCTGCGGCATACTGGGTAGTTATGTGTGCACGTGCGTGTGTGTGTGTGTGTGTGTGTGTGCGTGTGCACACACATGCACGTTCATATGTATCTTTTGTGCGTGTGTATATATGATTTCTGTATGCCTGATTGTGTGTACAGGTGCACATTCACATGGTGCTCTAGGTTTGGATTGCTTATTATTAGAGATTAATGTAATATGTATGAAATATTTTAAAACTCTGAAATGAGACTTTTGTCAGAGGGCCAAATAAGAGACCAACATATGATAGTGTCTTTCTGATATGGCAGCATAAATGAATCCGTACCGAAATGGGGAAAAGTATCTCATTCCAGTAGGAACAAAACACATAAAATGCCTCAGAATAATCTTCAAAGAGGTGTGTGAAATGCATGCTAAAGCAAGGAGATAGAATTTTTATCAAGCTGATTAGCAAAATATTTAACTGGTAATATATGCAATTCATGGAAGTGTAATGAATATTGCCCTTTCAGAGGGCCATTTATTTAATTTAATTAATTAATTTATTTGGCACATGGTCTCACTTGTAGTGATCTTCCCGTTTCAGCCTCCCGGCGCTGGGATTTCCGTCTCGGTACCCGGGGCAGGGTGGGCACTGCACGTGATGCTGGGGATGGACCCGGATGCTGCGCTTGCCTGAGCAGGCCCTTAGTCCGCAGAGCTATCTCGCCGGCGGAGGGCCATTTAACGGGCTTAAATGCACCTGTTATTTAAATGAACATGTTCATTTCTAGAAACATTTTTACAGAAATTTGTTTGATGAGACCATCACTTGTAATGGTGAGAATGTAGACAGGCTAAAGATTTTCAAACTGAAAAAGTGTTAAATAACCAAGGCGCAGCTGTTCTGCGAAATAGTGATCACTTTTGTTTATTCACATTATCCCCAAACAGATGCAAGACACTGCTAGGGCAAGGACAGATAAAGTATTATTTACAGAAACCATGCTGGCTCCCTTCTCCTCCACCTCCTGCCCTTTCTGGACGGTACAATGCAAATCAGGCCCATGTCGCCCTACACATATGAGAATCTGCGCTGTAGGTAAACTGATCTCAAAATACAGATTTGAGGGCTTGTACAGGGCAGGTAAGGTCCTCTCTTCCTCCGGCCCTGAAGGAAGGGGAAAAGATTTGGTCATTGTTGCAAATTCTCCTTAGAACAGAGAAGGAGGGATGCTAAATTTTCCTCCTTTGAAATATAAATTAATGTCTCCAGGAGAAGGTAAGACGAGCATGCTTGTGTCTGCCACCATTAGCATGTCTCCATAGTTTAGCAAAGACAGGGTTATTGTTCTTTGACTGGGAGCAAAGGGCTCCAGGCCTCACATCTTTCAACTGGGAAGTAGATACAGGGAATCGGAAACATTTTTTCCTATGCTAGGTTATCTGGCTGGGCAGAAATATGAAAATATTTTCTCTCTGACCGTATTGTTCTTTCTGACAGGCAGATAAAAAAAAGATGTAGATGTAGATTTATACTGGCACCCAGCATTCAAAATGGGAGTAGAGGAAGAGTCAAGTAATAGAACAGTATACTAAGTATGATTTCGTGTGTGTGAAAGTTGTAAAAAAAAGATCAACAGGGCTGTCTCAGGAGAGAAGATAGCAGTAAAAATGACAACAACCGAAAAGACTTTCAAATTAGCTCCACATGTTACCTAGTTTGGAGGTGTATCTATTGGTGATTTGGGGGGATTTCTTTTCTACTATATTTTCCAGAGTTCCTGTAATAAATATATATGCTATTTTACTAAAATTTACTTTATTCATTAATTTTTTCATATTTCATAATAGCCCAATACTAATAAATTGTATGCAGTACCATTTACTAGCTAAGTAGATTTAACATTTATTCCAAGAGGGAAATGACACAGCATTATTGATAGATTGGGGTCCTCTTCTTCTAGCTGCTGCTCATCAGTGTTTGTTCTACAGTAACTTTTCTATATTTTAAGGAAGGGTCTATAAGGTGTTCAGGGTCTCACTACTAGATCAGACTCATAGTGATCCGGCTCCCATGAGCTGGGATTACAGGCACACGAAACCATGCTCAGTCTCGACTGCCATCTCAGTGCTCCCTGGGAGTGGAGATTGAACCCCGGCCCCTGCACTTGCTTGCAGGTGCTTTAATCCACTGAGCTATTTGGTCTTCCTTTTACAATAACTTTTAAAAACCCTACTCAATTGGCGTGTTTGTTAAAATCTCTTACACACTCGGCATTGCAACTGGTACTGAGGTCATGAAAAATTACAGTCTGTCCTTCCTTGAGCACAACTTGCTGAGGTTAAAAAGCCTGTGTTGTATCATGATTCATAGTAAACCATAACATATACAAAGAAAATTGGGGCGTGGATCATGCAAAAGGAGGCCCTTTCTGGCCTGAAATAGAAAATGTTTCACAAAAAGTGTCATTTGAAATAACTCCTAAGACACCCTCCCCTTCCAGGTGGAGGGAATCAGAAGGTGAGGTAATTTGGTTTTTATCAGCCCAGGAAAGAACAGTAAGCCCAACTTAAGATGAATTTTGTCTGTGTGTGTGTGTGTGTGTGTGTGTGTGTGTGTGTGTGT
>NDGM011179232.1:0-14907 GCA_002564305.1 Octomys mimax | reverse complement strand
AAAGAGTCCAGTAGTCCATAATAGTATTGGGTCTTCCGCTTGACTGGCAGTGTCAGAAATTGTAGACCTGAGTCCCCTATAGCTGAACATAACACCATGGCTTTACTTCTTGTACTTCGTTTTTATACTTTTCTGCTGGATGGTTAAGAAGATAAAGCAAGACCTATGCAACAAAAATTGTAGCTTTTGGATCTGATAATTCAGGCAAATCCCCTCAGGATCATTTCCTGTCAGTCATACCAAAACTGACTTCCCTCTATTCTGTGGATGGGACTGCCCGCCTACCAGTGTTGCAGCTGTAGATTCCGCTGTAGAGGAAAGAGCAAGAGCTCTTAGGAATAGTGGGGGCTGGGTCCTCAGTGTTGGTTTATGCTCACGTAGAGAAGGATCAGCCAGGTTATGCAATGTGCAAGGGAGGAGGCAAGGGCATCCTGGGCAGGTGAAGCCATGTGGGAAACAGGATGTAGTTCAGAGGACAGACAGCTGAGAAGCAGCAGCGGACTAGCACAACTTGAGGTACACACAGCAATGCAATGACAGATTGGAGGTGTGGAGACTGTGCTGTACTAAGGGTTGTTTTATCTCATCTGGGAGGCTTTCATCCTTTCCTGGAAGAAGAGACCTCATCTGCTGCTGCTGGCTTGTCCCCATGCAGCGTGGAGCTAGGCATGACAATTCATAAACACATTGTACTTGGTATTTTTGATTATAAGAACGTTCCTACCGATGATACCTCTTTTCATCCAGCTTCGTAATATAGATCAATCCAGCATCGCTGCCTATATTCTGTGTTTATCTCAGCACTAGCACTGTGAGGCCAGGCACATCTTCAGGCCTAGTTAACTTCAGCAGTTGATGGGAATTGAAATGCTAATAATCTTTTCCTTTCTTTATCTCTCTCTCTTTTTCTTTTTCACCCTGAATTCTTATAAAGATACAAATGAGTCACACAGCTGCAAATCATCTGATGGCAGGAAGAATCTCTGACAGCTTCATTTGAAGTTCCAAAGTTCCTGTTTTATGGCTTGTTTAATGTTTGGTAAAAGATGGACCGTTTAAATTAGAGAAACTTCATAGTGGAATACAGTTTCACAGCGAGCAGCAGGTTTTCCCTCCAAAAAAAATTTCAGAAAGGGAAAAAAACGTACAATTTTACAAGCTTGTGAAAAACAAAATAGTTTCTCTTTTTTTTGAGTACTATTTTTTTCTTTAACTATTAGCAGAATGTTCAGTACTTTGCAGTTCAGATATTATCCTCGACATACAAAATTAGTTGAGAACTTCTATTTTAAAATTGGCTTTCTGCATGTGAAGATTAAATATGAGAGAAATTATAAGATATTTGAATATAATTTTTAAAAAAACCACTATAATCTCAACTGAAAGATGGAGATTCTGGAAGGAGCAGTCCATCATGATTTCTTGATGGACAGACACTCATGGAGTGTTTGGGGATTGCTAAGCACAGTTGTTTTATCCTTACACCTCACTACCCTATTTTTTTTTCTTTTATTTCTCTTGTTATGTGAATACTTCAGACATAGCACTGAAAATTAAAGAGTCCATGGGCAATTCATTTATCTGTTCTGATACTTTGTACCTTGGAGAGTTTCAAGGTTTGCTCTCTACTTCTACAGCACTTGCGTGTGTGACTACCATTCTGTGGTAGCCACTTTTTTATCTCTATCTTAGAGATGCAGAAACTGAAATTTAAAAATAAGAATGATGTGTTCCTATTATGATGGCTTTGATCAGGCCCTGCACAACCCTCTTCCAGGGGACCATTGGCAATGCTTGGACATTTTTGTTTGCACAATATAATGCTAAGAGTTGTCTTGTGCTACAATCTTGTGGAATAAAGCCTAGCATGCTGCTAACATGCTATTTAATGCACAGGAGCATCCAATAAATCACCATCTAGACCAAAATTTCAATAGCATTGTGACTATGGTATTTTTTCCTTAAACCAGAAAATCCAAATTAAGAAATCAATGCTATTGATTTCTAGCATCTGTGTCCAAACATTGTATTAATTTGCATTCATACTCATTTAATCAGAATTTCTCAAGAACCTCCTGAAAAGTAAAATGGACCGGACCAGACAGTGGTAGAGGGTTATCAGGGGTCTGACGTGTACAGCAAAACACATTTTCATTTACCCTGGTAAGCAGGCAAAAAAGCTTCACTTACTTATAAAGACAGTTTTGTTATGAATAATATGTCTGACCCTTTGGTAGTAAAAGCTTATTTTTGTGTTTATAGGAGAATCTATGCCTATTTTTCAAGGTTACTTTGAAATCCCCCCATGTTCTTCTCCCTTTCTGCCTTCTCTAACATTATAATTTCTAGAAACCTGTACATAAGTTGCAACCAGCCAGGGCCCAATAAGACAGAAGTGCTGCACATAGTCTCATTACCCGAAGGTCTCTTTTGAGAGTAGCTGAGTGCTGAGGTTTGGACTCCAGACCTTCACCAGTGTAAACTGGACCCAAACAAGCAAAACCATCAGGGAGAAGTGTCCGGGTTGTATTTGTTATCTGGGATGTGTAATTGCTGGAGAAGTTAATGGAATTGTCAGACCATTGATAAAAGTGGATCCTGGAGAAGCAGAGGTAGATTTAATGAGCAGCTCACCTCCGTCCTTGCAATTCAGGATGCTTGCTCTCTGAGTCCTGACACCTCTTTGTTTGAAGCTTTTCTTACATGTCTGACATACAAAGAGAAATCGGTCAGTTTTCCCTGTAATTGTTGCCAAATATGTGCTTCTGATAAGTGCTTTCATTTAGCTTGTTCTACAAATTGCCCCTTTAAGGCGCCTTCTAAATATGCTTCTTCGAGTATGTACAGTGATTAGATTGAACGTGCTGCTCTACGTAAGGTCTAACAAAATATACTACATCTTTCTTCTCAATAATAATGGAGCTGAATAATCCTTAATATAGGTTTTTATTAAAATAACTCATATCTTTCTTCAGGTCAATATGCTGTAGTACTTTCCCATTAAGTGGATATTATTTCCTTTTATTACATTCTATGAGACTCATTATTCTGCATTTATCTGCATTGAATTTTTATCTATTAGCCCAAGTATTTAAGTGAGCTAATTCTTTTCCTACCTGAGCATTGTTTTTCAGGATTGACCTTTCCTCCCAATTTAGCGTCATCTGCACACCAGAAAACTGCAGTGTAAGTAATGTGTTTAGAGTCATTATTTAAGATTCTTAATAGCAGGATATCCAATATCATTTCTGGACCAAGGTAACTCTGCTATGAGTAGCTTAGCTGTTATTATAGTCTTTATCTCCATGCTCATAAACTATAATTCTTGACTGGGATTAAAGCAAGAAAAACACATCTTGATTAAAACTACAACCTCATTTTAAGTAAATGTCTCTCGTGGTCCTTTCCTGTGTAACAGGACATCCTCCAAGACGAATCTACAGAGCCCCTTTCACATTTTGGCAGGTGACTGTTGACTGTACAACCCTGGATCACCAAGCTACACATCACTTAGCCTCAGAAAATTGGCACAATTAATCCTACATTCTACTTCAGTAGTCCCTGAACTGGCAACTCTGGGTCAGTGACTCAAGGAAGAAGGTGGAAAGGAGGAGGAATCGAGCATCAGCTCTGTGCTCATAAGAATTTCCCCAGATTAGCAAAAGGAGACTTTCTCATCTTGCCTTTCATTCACACACCACAGTGGGAGTAAGCCACCAGCCCACAAAATCTTTTCACCTTGAGAACTCCATTTCATAGGATCTGATTTTTGCCTAAATAAAATGTTAGAATGAATCTGTAAGAATAAACTTACCCTTTTTTGGAGAGCTCTCATTGAAACTAACACTTCTGTGCTGGGGAGATAGCTAGGTGGTCTAAGCACGTGCCTGGCAGGCACAAGGACTAGAGCTTGATCCCAGATACTGCCTGCAGTGCCAGCCCCACAACCTAGGGAGCATGGTGGCCCAAGTCTATAATCCCAGAGCTGAGAAGGCTGAAAACAGGAGGATCACTACAAGTCTGAGCTTCATAGCGAGACCTTGTATCAAACAAATAATTAAAAAAATAAAAAGAAACCCAAATAGTTCTGCATAATAGAAGCTCATGCTTACAGATCCACCAAATTTACATGATTAGTGAAGGAGAAGAATCAGCAACCACCAGGCAATGCCTGCAAGTCAGGTGTGTAGACAGCATGATTATGACTCCAGGGTCTGAAGACAATGATGTCGCACCACTTTCCTAAAGGACCAAAATTACTCTTCCAGCCATAACAAGTTGTCATACACTTAGGGACTCATAACAATGCAAATTTATTATCTGAATATGGAGTATGGACAAAGTCTGGTACAAATCTCACACCAGGCTGAGATCAAAGTGTAAGCACTTCTGTCTTCTGTTCTGAAGGCTCTAGGGGCACATCCACTTCTTTTGATGCAATATGTTGGTGAAATACAGTTTCTTGCAACTTTAGGTTGGCTAGCTCTCCATCTGAGACTGCTTTTGTTTTTCAAGCCTCCATGCTCCCTGCCCTGTGGTCTGTATTGTCTATCATCTTCCAATCCAGTACTGTGCAGTCAATTCTCTCATATTTGCAATCTCTCCTGCCTCTTCTCCTATCACATCCACTGATTTCAGTATGAAAGAGTTATATGCTTGGATATAAGTGTTTGGATTGATCTTACCTGAATAACTGAGTTTACTTTAATAATTTAGAATAATCTCCATGTGTTTAGTTCCATAATCTTAATTATGTCTCAAAGGCCCTGTTACCATTAGTTGGTATATGTATAACTTCCATTAATTCAGATACAAACTTTAAGAGGACCACATGTTTGCATACCATAGGATTTTGTTTTTGAATTTGACTCAGATTGTGCTCTAAGGTGGGCAGACTTTTGCAATGTGTTGTGCAAGACATTTTCTTGGTGTGAGATTTCTTTCTTTTTTTTTTTTTTCAGTACTGGGGATTGAACTCTGGATCTTGTGCTTGCCAGGCAAGCACTTATTCTACTGAGCTATCTCCCCAGCCTATGGTGTGAGATTTCTACCAGACTTCTGTATTAGTATTCCTGGCCAGTTATCAACTTTTGTGAACTTGTTTGGCCTTTCCATGTTGAGTTTCTAATTTCTGCAACAAATAGACCTTATAAACTATTTCAAACGCTAACATTTTCCTGTACTATTTATCATGTTATTCTTGTGCATACATGATAATGTAGCTTATTCATTCATCCTGTTTTTTGCTGTATAAGTCAGTCCTCCTGTCACTGTCAGAAACTAACATTCACAGACAAATTAAAGGAGGAAAGGTTTGCTTTCATTTCACAGTTTCAGCGGATTCACTCCAGTGTTGGCTGGCTGCAAGGCAGAAATGGCAAGACACAAGAGCCTTCTTTGTTCAACTTACAACAAACAGAAGACAGAGATGGACTAGAAAGAAGCAGAGGAGAGAGATATTTTCTAAGGGCACTTGCCATCATCCTTCTCCTCCAATTTGGCTCTGCCTCTCAAGGGCATATCCAGCTAGAAACTCATCAACAGATTAATCCACTGATGATCGTAGTTCCCAGTGCTTCAGTCATTCTTTGAAAGCCTCAACTGTGAATGCATCAAACTTTTGTGGGATATCTAGCTCTAAACCAGAACATACCCATGTTGATTTCCTACTGCCCCATAGGCACTGGTTTTCACTTTACTGTTAATCTACGTTGGATCAAAGTTCATCAAACCAGTCCAAACTTATTATTCTTATACTTACTATGCATGATGCACACTTTTATATCTCCACAGTCTACACACAAAAACAGGTGGCCTGATTCCAGCTGTAGATTGGTGATATAGGGCCAGGAGTTCAAAATTCTAACCTTCCCAGAAACAGTGCTTAAGAAAAACTCTGAATGAGAAGCCCCTTTTACCTATATCCCTACCCCAGTTTGCAAAGGATGGAATGATTAGAGATAATGAGACACTTCAGAATCTGTGTCACTGGGGATGGGATCATTTCATAGTCATTCCCACTGTCCTATGACACCATGGGCATGGCTATGGTGACTGTACTAACTGACTGAGACTAGCTTGCAGATTCCTTTGTGAATTATTTTTTGAGATACTAGAGATTTTTATTCATATCTGAATGCACTGGGAATGGGCCTTATGCTAGGCTGAATAACATTCCTCCTTAAATGTGCCATAGCCCATGACTATCTTATGTTAGGTGGGTAAAAGCAAGACAGGTTGCTGATGAATTTAAGCTTATTTATCATATGGTAATGAGATACAAAGATTCCCCTGGACAACCCATGTGCACACAAAGGCATTATAAATGTCCTTGGAAGTAAAAGGAGACAGGAGCACCACATTGATGAGATATGACAAAAACTCGGCTATCCCACACTGGCATCAGAGAAGGAAGTAGCTCATTTGCCAAGAAATCTAAACAGCCCCTGGAACCCAGAAAAAAAAAAAACATGAAAACAAATTACACCTTAGGTACTCCAAATAAATAAGCCCTACTGGGCTGGTTTGATTTTAGCCCAAGGATCTATTTCATATTTCTGGCCCTATAAATTCTAAGTTAACAATTTTGTGATTGTTTCTTTTTCTAATTTTGAGGTAATTTGTTAGAGCATCCACTTCACAATAAAATAGGCTGCTAGGTAGAGACCAAGGCCTACCTTTGGAGGCCTCCATACTATGGTTAGTAGCATAATAAGTCATGAAGCATTTTTAGAATCTTCAACTCTGGAAAAGACTGTAAAGAACAGTTGAAATATTAAGGAATTTGTGTATCCCTTATTAAAATCTTAAAAACTATTTGATCACATAAGTTTAAAAGATTTGAATTTTAGTAAACCATCCATGATAGAGGTGAAATGTAGTTGTAAATTTTGCTGTGTACATTGATTTTTCTAATATGTAAAGTTGAGAGGATAAGATTTTTATTTTTTTATTTATGATTTTATTAAATCATAAGCAACAGTCAGTAGGAAAAGACAAGAAACGTAGTCACTCATCTTTCCCTGTTACACTACTCCTTGGTTTTTGTAATACTAATTTCTAGGCAAGAAGAAGATGAGATTTTATGCTGTCTAGAATTTCACTGACATTTAAACAGTAGTCTGAAGTTCTAGGGAAGTGCAGCTGAGCTAAAATACAATACCCACCAACAACACAATTCATTATACATTTTCTATAACACTATTTCCAACAGAATATTATCAAACTTTGATGTTACATTATTGTGTTCATTTTAGTAACCTATGTAATATGAAATAAGATATGTCACTTCCTAAAAGCAGTTGGTAAGTCTTTAATGGAGATCATTATGTGCGATGAGTTAGACTACATCTTTTCTTGTTATCTCTGTAACATTTGCAATTAGATGATACAACACAGAAGACCGCGCTATAGATTCTGAAATCACTACACCTGTGTTGAAGCCCTCTTCTCTGTAACTCATCAGTAGAGAGTTAATGTAATAACCACGAGAAACCCTATTTGCAGGGTTGGTATATGGATGAAATGAAATAAGCCAAGGGGAAAAAAAAAGAGAGAGCTGTCCCAAACACACCATAAATCTTCAGTCTGTGCTTGCTTCTAACTGCATTATTCTTGGTTATTGTATTGCTTAGTGACTCATTTAGTATGCTTTTTTATTAACACTTGTGGAAAGGTCTTTTAAGTGGGTTGATTCATTTTAAAATACCTACTTAATTCTTGGAAATAGAACCACAGGTGTGTGTTTGCCTTGCTGACCATGTTAAATTGTGGAGGATATTATAAAAACTGGAAACTAAAACCAATTTCTTTAGCTTATGGTTGCAGGTTTAATCCTTCTTGATGGCACAAAGCTCATATATCTGTTAGCTTCCCAACTGTACATCTTCAACAGAGCACAACACTTACTTTCATAATAATAAATTATAGCTATTATTGTCATTTGCAGTTGGCCCGCGATCCCTGTGTAGAAGCATGATCATATTCTCACCCTCTCAGTGTCCATGTCTAATAAACAGGGAATTCTGTTCTTAAAACACTGATAATGGGAACAAACAGAGCTACCGGCTACCCCTTCATACTTGCTCAAGACGCAATAGAATAAAATGACAACCAGTTCACTTTATCCAGCAATGCTATTGTAAGCACATAATTGGCCATATATTATAAGTGAGATGAGAAGGATGCAACTGAAATTAAACATTTGGCTAAGTCAGATCTAAAAAATGGAAAAGCTAAGATTGGAATGTTGGACTCTGTTGCTCCGAAGTCTCAAGTCTTTCATTAGGATCACTCAACTGTCTGATATAGTTATACATTATGTAGTTCGGTATGGATGCAGTGAGGGTACTAGACTTGGTGTTCTATATTTAATTACTGTATAAAATTTTAGGCAACATATGACATGTGACATTCTAATCAGATCACAGACGTACTTTAGGGCTCTGTTTCCTTTCCTTTAAAATGGGACTATCCTATTAACTCATAAGGTATAAGTAGCAGCTAAAAACTATGTGAAAAATTATGTGTAGAATCATTTTGCTTATTTTTTTAAGACTCTACATTGTGAACCAGACATGGCAATCCAAACAGTCTAGGAAGTTAAGATAGATATCTTATCAATTCTAGCCTAAATAGCTCAGCGGATTAAAGCACTTGCAAGCGTGCTCAAGGCCAAGGGGGTTTGATCCCCAGGCCTGCTGTCCTGGCTCCACTCCTGGTACATGCTGAGACAGTGATTGAGACTGGGCATTGTGGTGTGCACCTGTAATCCCAGCTCTTGGGAGGCTGTAAACAGGCGGATCACTACAAAGTCCGATCTAATAGTGAGACTCTGAAAATTTTGTAAACCCTTCTCTAAAATTAAAAAAAAAAAAAAACACCTAGCCCAAACTGAGCAATTTAGTGTCTTTATAAAACACCATCTGAAAATAATTTTAAAAAGAATAAAATAAAGCACTGGCTATATAGGTCAGTGTGAAGTCCCTGGGTTCAATTCCCAAAATTGCAAAAAAAGAAAACAAAACTCTAAAGTGTACTTTTTATTTAACATGTTAAAATTCATAAAAAGTACTTTTTCTGCTTAACTTTCTTATCCATCATGAATGCATTCCACCAAAAATGCTGCTTTTGTGATCACTGGAATGACCATATTATTGAGGTGGAGATTTTCTAAGAAGATGCAGCTATATTGGTGAGGAAAGCCTTCCTGATTTGAATTCGTCTGAGTCCCTTCACTGGAAAGCAGAGCTTGAGAGTCCAACTGAAGAGACTTTGACTTTAGGTCATGATGTTATGTTCATAGTGCAAAACTGGCTGTTTGCCAAGCATTTTCTCACCAAGTTTCTTGACTCCATGAAACAATTACCATAAATACTTGACTATTGTTAAAAGCAAAAGGTCCATGCAGCTCCACCTGTTAAAAGAAGAGCTCGATGTCATTGTCTTTGCAATGCCATGAAGGAAGAGGACATCCACTTGACCATACTATTTAGTATCCATAATGCCCTACTACAGAGTTACCTTTCCCTCCTGCCCCAGCAGATTAGTCACTTGAGGAATGCACTTTACCATTCACTTCATTCTGAGGGGTTTACCAGCCTAATTCATTGATTTCAGTAAGAAATGATGGTTGAGAGAAAGGCATGCTTAACTCTATGCTTTGAAGAAGAAACATCCTTTTTCTTTCTTTTAAACTTTAGAATAAGAAATGTAATTACAACTATCTTAAAGTACACTGTGCATGTTCTGAGATGGTGTCTCCACAAAGCCCTACTTATTTTGAAAGTTAAAAATTTGTTTTCTGGGCCAGTGAGATAGCTCAGTGGACTAACGCGCCTGGTTAGGTAAGCTTAGTCAAGTGCAGGGATCACGGTTGGATCCCTGGCACCACCTGCCATGCCTGTCCCACCCCAGGGGCAGGTTGAACTGGCCACAAAAAAAAAAAAAAAAAGTTTTCCTACCTATCATGGCAACCATGTTGTTAAGCGTCCTGATCTAATGCATTTCTACTGCTCAGCTAGGTTCAGTCACTTCTGAGTCATAAACAAATGAACATCTTCAGATCTGAACAGCTACAAAAATCACAGTCTGCTGTAGTGAACAAAATGAAAAGAAACAAACAAAAAATAAAAAAGCCTCCTTATACATTGCCTATTGATGTTGAATTTAAATAATGATCTTTGCTGATAATTCATATGGGCTGCTTTGTATGATTTATCCTGCCTTTCTTCTTCAATTATTTTATAATCTACTGTATTCATTGTCCTTTCAGGAAATCTTTAACATTCAGAACTTGGAAAAATTGAAATAATCCTTTTTTACTCTTTAAAAGAAGTCTCTTAAGAAGAATGTCCAATTGGCTAGAATCTACTGTCATCTTCTGTGACCTCCTAATACAATGATAAACAAGTGTTAGTAGAAATTGCAAGGATGAATGTAATGTAATACATGAAGATTGGTCACTATTTAATTAATTTTGTGATATCCATTTACAATATGTTACCACGACATTCATATGTAGAAATACAACAAAGCAAATATATAAAAAGAAATGGAACAATACACAATAACCCTAGTTACCTGAATCTCACATTCATGACTGGAAATAAAATTTAAAAGCAGAAAAAAAAATAAGAGGAAGAAGTAAATAAAATCCTTCACAGATGGTTCTTCCCTAAAAGCAGAAAATGAATACAATCTCTTTCTAGGATCTTAAATAATTTAAATTCTATCAAACATATTTCCCCCTGTAACAGGTTCTCACAATTTTTGTAACGCTATAAGCTGTTACTTTCTCTGGCTTTTGCTTTTCTGCACTCCCTGAGGATGTTCTCTGATGATTATTTCTTTTTGTCTTTATTTTGTTTCATTCTATTTTTTCTAGCCCCCTCCTGTTCCCCGAGGAAGTATGCAGCCATCATGCTGGAGCGCTGCTAAATGCAATAAGGCAAAAATCAGCACTGCTTGATGGCACCAGAGTGCCAGTGCTTTGGGTAAAGAATTATCCCACTAACACAGCATGAACCAGCCAAAAGGAAAAAAAGAAGAAAACAATCCCCAAACTCGCAGTTTATTTATTTTTTATGATTGTAAAAATCTTTATTTAAAAAAGAGAAAATAGGAATCATTATATAAATATACCAGGAGGTGGGAATTTCATAGGTGATTTGGGCACACATGGTTTTGTGTGTTTGGGTCCCAGCACTTTGTCTTCTGAGTTGAGAGACAAATGTACTTTGTCTATCAGCTTCAACCTGAAAGAACCCCCCTCCATTAAATTTGTTCTTTGTGGCAGCAACTGTGGTTTGAAAATATTTATTAAGTGGAAATATAAAAGGATTTAAGTGACTTGAATGAATTCTGACTTTAAAGAATGAGAGAGAGAGAGAGAGAGAGAGAGACAGAGAGAGAAAGAGAGAGAGAGGTTTTCTCTTGAAACCTCAATGACTAAGGTCATTTTGGGTATAAAACATAAACATCATATACACATCCTCAGCCCCGGGGTCATACCCTCAGCCTATTAGCAAGCAGCATGCACAACAGGAAGTGAATGGCTGTCTAGTGATGCTTCATCTCTATTTACAGCTACTCCTGATGGCTTTCATAAACGCCTCAGCTGTGCCTCTTGTCAGATCAGCAGCAGCATAAGACTCATAGGAGGATGAAACCTAGAGAGGACTGTGCTTGCTTGGGTATAGCTTCCAGGCTTCTTATGAGAATCTCATACCTGATGATCTGAGATGAAGCTGAGGCAGTGATGCTAGTGCCAGGGAATGTAATTATAATGTACTGTAAATGTATAATAATTTTTACAATACTAGTTTTTCTAAAAACCAATTTCAACCCTCTCCCCCAATGTCCATGGAAATTTTGTCTTCTGGTCATCTGGTCCTTGCTGACACTAAAACATGTATTAATCAATGATCTTTTTTTTAGTGAAAGTTACTTATTAATTAGATACATTCTGTGCTGATAGTGCTTTTGTATTTCTTGAAAACAGTCATGATAGCACTCTGATGTAATCTTTGGCTACCCATCTGTTACTGTTTTTCTGGCTCTGCCTCTGGCTCCATTTTTCTCATTTGTTGTCGTTATCCTGTCTCACATTCAGCTGTATAATTGTATCACCATTGGATTAGGTTTTTATTGCTGTGACATGTATATATTTATTCAAGAAATATATCGTAATGTAGTCTGGATATGATCAAGTTTTCCTCTGTATTTTTCTTCTACATGTCCATATAAATGCTGCTTGTTCAAATTTTAGATTGCTAATAATCTATAGAAATTATTATACGTTTTGTATAGAAATAAAGATGAATTTGCTCTTTATAAGGTCATTTCCATTCTATTTGTCATATTTAATATATTTCTCCAGCTAGCCAGAAAATGAAATAATCTCCATGGTGGCAAATAATTGTTCTACCAAGACACGATCAAAAGCTAAAACGTAGAACATTCTAGACTAGAAGTCCATGTTTGATCTGCTTGTTTCTAAGCATTCATTTTCTGCACAAGAATTTCCCAGGCAGTACTTCTGTCGTCCATTTTCTATTAGGAGCTGTGCAACCCATTAAGCAACTAAGCAATGTGGTTTTCAATTTATCCTGACTTGTTTGCATAAACAGATTCCGACTGGCCTCAGCCCCAGCCAAGGCCCCACTGCTGGTTCTGGGATCACATGTGTTAAAGAAAGTGAAATTGTAAAGTACTGACTTCAATATGAATCATATATTTATTAAATACCTCTAAGCTTATACAAAATGAATGCATTATTCAGGTATGCTGCTTGCTATGACCAAGAATGCAAAATCTGCAGTTTGAAGCAAAAATTTCTCATTAATCTTAGTGTTTGATCGAGGTATTCTTAATAGGCATGTGTGTGACTCTTCAATCTATTCATGCCACATGTCATGACTCACCCATGTAATACCAACATTTGGAAAGCTAAGGCAGAAGGATCTCTATAATTTTGAGACCAGCCTGGCCTCTAAAATGAGTCCAAATCCTTCCCAAATTACATTTTAAGACTTTATCTGAAAAAACAAAAATAAACAAATTAACAAAAGTCTAATAAACCATCTACTGAGGATAAGGTCTAACTTTCTATATGGCTGATAATATTTAATTATATATTGCAAAATAACCAATCTAAAGGATTTTCAATATTCCCAATCCAAAGAAATGATTCAAAATGCTTGAGGAGACACAGATGGCAATAAGACTGACTTGATCATTAAGCATCATATACATGACTTGAAATATCACACTATACATATATTTTGCATTATTATGTGTAAATCAAAATTAAGCACATAAAAGTCCATAAAAGAATCTATCCAGGGACTGAAATGGTAATCTTCTATGAGTTGTGTGGCTCACTAATAAATACTATATAACTGGTCATAAAATGAAAATAAAAAGAAAGCCTGAAATATTGCATGGATTGTTGCATCAGTACTAGAAGCAGGGTGAGTCATATCTATCCACATTTCTTTGGCTAGAATCTAAACCAGTGGCACAGGTAGCCTTAAACCACATGGAAACTTAATCATCTGCACTAGTTGTGTATCTGGGCGATATGCAGCAGGATTTGCAAAACACGCATTGTCTTGTCTCTAACAAACAGGATAAGTCATTGTGTCTAGCTATCAAGTTTGTTGGAAGATATTACCTATAATGTCTGCTATTCAACAGACACTTGATTATTGTGGATAAAATCAAATGAAACAAATTAAAAGTGAATAAATAGTGTTTTGTACAGCTAAAGTGCTAAAGCCTTACAAGTAGAGTTGAGGTAGATTCCCATGTAAATCAGAGGATTTGCAGTCATTTTCCCCATAAAACTCAATTTGACCATATTCAAGGTGGTAATAGACTTTTTCATATGCACCTTGCTCTTCTTGTACCCCTTATATTTCCTGGGTGATCCTGTTCCTTGCTGACTCTTAACAGCACATATACATGACATTTATTACCAACCAATCAGCATCACTGTCTGCAATTTCTTTGCATATGCATGTTCATATACTTAAACCACTTCAAGTTACATCAAGACCCAAAGTGACCTCATCTTGGGTTCTTCTGAATTCTCATTGTACTTGACTGAAGAGTCTCTTCCCTGTTTTCTCCATCTTCTTCAGTAGTACATCGATTATCCCCTTCTCCCTTGTCCTTCTCACACAAGCTTCCACAAGGTCTTGACCTGCTTATCTTCTAGACTTTGTTTAGTTCCTTCCTTTGTGGCCCATTTATACTAGGCACAGACCCTATCCTCGCTCTAGCACATGATTACCTGCATAGCAGCCAGAATGGTTTTCTGGAATATAAATCTGGTCACTGACTCCTGTTTTGGGAAAGTTGTGGTTGACGCCCCATGTGTATTCAGTAAGAGGAGCTATTTGGTCATACCAGAGAGCATCGTAGATCCTTTCAACCTTCGGGCACTTTGGCATCAGCCGGGCCTATCACCTGCCAGTATGCTCACATAGATTAGGCTGTCTTCACTCAGCCTTTGCCTATGTTATTCTGTCTGCCTGGAATAGTTTCTATCTGTACCCAACTGCCTTCTCAAATAAAGGAAAAGGAAATCCAGAAGACTTCCCAAATGCTTAGCCGTGCACCAGATGCCATTTATTTAGAGAATACCCTCCATCCAGCACCCATCTCTCCTTCCTATGTAAGGATAAACATGCTCTGTTTTAACCCTGACATAACTGTTCATCAAAGAAGCCTGTGGTTGCTTTAGCTTTCTATCTATATGGTTGTTTATCCTTATTTCCTCAACCTTTGTAATGTCCACAAAGGCAAATTTAGGCATAGAATTTTTATCTTTATTTCCTCCTGTAGGGGGCCTGCCCCTTAGCTCAGTTCTTTAAGTGGCTGCTTCAACAAAGCAGTCAGGCT